>PKMM01020117.1:163216-194831 GCA_002933915.1 Eutrema heterophyllum
TGTGACGCTACAGCCTCTAAAACGATTGTCGGTTTTCCTGATCCACGTGTATATTGCCCTTTCCAAGCGGTGGGACAATTCTTCCACTCCCAATGCATACAATCGATGCTTCCTATCATCCCGGGAAATCCGCGTATCTCTCCAATATTGAGTAGTCGTCGAAGATCTTCTGGTGTGGGTCTTCTTAGGTACTCATCTCCGAACAAACATATTATTCCTTCTACGAAATTTTCCAAGCATAAAATTGCAGTACTTTCACCGAGCCGGAGGTATTCGTCAACCGCGTCAGCCGCACAACCATATGCCATCATACGAATTGCTGTTGTACACTTTTGTAGTCCAGAGAGACCGAACCTTCCGGTAGCATCTCTTTTTTGTTGAAAATAAGGAACTTCATTGGAGAGTCGATCAACAATATGCATGAACAAGGGCTTCTTCATTCTAAAACGGCGTCGAAATATATAAAAGGGTATGTTGCATCTTCACTGAAATAATCGTTCCATAAGCGGTTGTGGCCTTGTTCGCGTCCTCTTTCAATATAGGCGCGTTTCTTCTTTGGCTTTGTTGCTGCATGACGATCAAGAACGGCGTCGAACATATTGTCGAATTTTTGATCGAAGACTTCATCAAAACTTTCATCAAGTGATCCGTCGAAAGCATTGCTTGAAGAAGATGCCATATTTTTGTGAATTTGTTTTTGTTTGTTGGAGAAAGAAAAGAAATTTTTGGGAATTTGTCTTTGTTATGGAGCAAGAAAAGAAGATATGGAGTTTGATTTTGGTCTTCGGAGAAACAAAGGGAGATATGGAGTTTTGTTTTTCTTTGATGGAGAAACAAAAGAACATATGAAGAATTGTTTTTGTTTGATGGAGAAAGAAAAGAAGATATGAAGTTTGATCCTTGGTTTCAACACATATATAGATGGAGATATGATCCAAAAAATGTGTGGTTTACATACTCAAAAAAAAAGGTGTGGTTTACATACTCAAAAAAAAATGGACCCTCCCATGATCACCATCACAACACGGGAAACAAAACCCGTTTACATACTCAAAAAAAAAGGACCCTCCCATGATCACCATCACAACACGGGAAACAAAACCCGTTTACATACTCAAAAAAAAGGACCCTCCCATGATCACCATCACAACACGGGAAACAAAACCCGTGTAAATATCCTCTTCTCCTCTTTGCTTAATTGTTTGTCGTCTTTCTTGGATCCTCTTTGATGATTTTTTGTCTTCTCTAGTCACACTTCTTCTTGGAAAGGTATATAAACAACTAGAGTTAGTAACAGAAATATATATGGAATTTAGAGCTCTTGTTTACAGGTTTTGTATATACACACCTGTAATGATGAGTTTGAGGAAGCCATGTTATTTTCATTCGCGGTTGGAAGATTCTCCATATTGGTTTCTTTCATCGTCGGGTCAACAAACTCCAGTCTGTATCCGTAACTTGATCCATGACTCTATATACTGCAGCTCCTTATTGCTCATCGAATGCCCGAGACCCGGATACGCTTGCAGATAGACAAATTGCATTGTTACAACAGAGAGCAGATGTTTATTACATTGGACTTTCCCTTAATTATGGTCTTCAAAGAGGAACTTTCGTTTGATAAAAATAAAAAGATTATCCATTTTAACCAAATTGAAAGAGAGTATAATTTGATTATAACTTGAATTCACAAGTCACACCGGCTTCTTGGAGAAAAGGAAGAGCAGCTTGACCAGCTTGGTGACAAAGACATGAGTTAAAAAGATGGTTTTGATTAAGGGACAACAAGTAACACATGAGCATGCACTCAAAGAACACATCAAAGTTATAACAATAACACATCAAAGTTCATACAACAAAACACATAATAGTTCATACAACAAAACACATAATAGTTTATACAAAAAACACATCAAACATCATGAGTTATTACACAACCTAGTTCATAGAAAGGGACGACTAATTATGACAACATGTCACTAATTAGCTTGTTCTTTAGAGCCATTTCTATATCAGAAAGTGGTTCTGTTTTTGCAAGGAGACTGCCAAACAATTTATTCTTAGAAAGCTTCTCCTTCATCTACAAGTCCTTTCGCTTTATCTCCCACATGCTCTGTAGCTCCAACAGAGCATTGCCTTCATCGTTACCACTGGTTATCTTGTTCGCAGCCCTTTTACCGATAGCCTTTGATGCCTTAACACCAGGAGGACGAGCCATTGATACATCCTCTCCATGGCTAACTGGTTGGGAGCTTGAAGACTGTGCAGAACCCTCCTCAACCCTTCTTTTTTTCGACCTTCCATCATCTATAGCAGAATAAGTACAACACCATTTCTGGTCATGGCGAAGCTCCCTTCATGCATGCTCAAGGGTGAACTTCGCTTGGTGATCGTTGAAGAAGATATCATGAGCCGCTTTCATAACATCATTCTCATTCTGCCCACTTGATTTCTCTTTCAGCGCAGCCTCATAGCAGCCAACGAACTTGCATACTTGGTCATTTAACCTCCCCCACCTTTGCTTACAGTGATTGGCCTCTCTTTTTTGCACACCAACCAGCTGTGGACTTGAGTTAAAATAAGCTTGAATGCGTTTCCAAAACGCCCCAGCTTTTTGCTCATTCCCGACAACTGGATCCTTGCTGGTGTTCAACCACGCACTGATGAGTGTCCACTTCCTTCTCTCTTTACGCTCCTCAACACCTACGCTTGGATCATCAGCACATTGGCTACTAAACGGAGGGACTTCTGATGATCCAAGTTCTATAGTAGGCGACAATCTCTCATAATGATTGGGGTGAAGGCTGTGGTTTTCTTGTTGACTAGTTAAGAGGTTTACAAATCCTGGAGAGTTACTATATGGATTCGTAGAATCCATATCGTTGTTTATGCTGGGTTTTTAGAAGGATAATGAAAGTTTTATGTTGGGTTTTTAGAAGGATACTAAAAAAATGTTATGGTTTAGGTTTAAGAGTTATGGTTGTGTTTTTAGCAATCAATGAGAAGCATTGATCACAACTAGTTTCAATTCTTTACCTAATAAACACCTAACAAGCATTTATATAATGGTAAACAGTATATCAGCTGTTAAATCTCCTCTATACTATCAAACAGACAGAGGCAATATATGTTTGTGCAACCCTCTTCAAAGGTTTAAAAAAAGTCACACGAAGTCATAATGAGCTACTGCACATTTAGGTAGAGGTTGTTCAATCCATTAGTAATACAATTTAAAACTCTTAAACCTTGAGATAAGTAAAACAAAAACAAAAGTTATTATACTAAAGGAAGCCATTGCATCATCGTAGCTAAAAAAGGCATAAGAAGACCAAACCTGTCTAGAAGGAAGCAAACTTGAATAATTGCACATGGTTGTGAGAATGCCACCAGTTTCTTGGTCCAGTCTCTCTGAAACATGTTAGAAACCAAAAGTAGTCAATGTATCTATGACACCAGAGATACCGTCAATCTTAATATCAAACTAACTTCATATTCTCTTCACATTTCAGAACGAAATTGAACACAGTTTATGGTGAGAATTTTACTCTGCTATAATACTAGAACACGAATAGAAAATCACAATCAATCTAGCAAAAAGATAATTTGATATGACTTTTCTTTTCTTACCTCACCGTTCGCATTTCCAGTATGTGTTGGATGAAGGAGCTGCAGAACTGGCAAAAATCTGCATATGTCATATGATTCGGCACCCCAAGAACGCAAACAAGAGGGTTCCTCCCAATCTAAAGGACAGGAAAACTTTTTTAGATTCAGAACAAAAAAAAAAACGATTCCGGAGACAAATTGATGCAATCAAACGAAGACGGATTCGATTAGTAGAAATATTACAGGGAGGTTCGATGAGGAAGAAGATGGACGACGAATCGGCATCATCGGAAAATAGATGCATTACGCCGCGAGTCTCCTCGATTCTAGGGTTTCCAGAAGAGAAATGAACTGTCTGAGTCATATCGGAGAGAGACGATTCACCGGAAACACTTGCCAGTGGTGGTATGACCGATTCTTCTCCGGCGATTATGCTTGAAGATGAGGGCATCATCATGACTAACTCCGCTCACAACACAAAAGCCCCAAATCGATTTCGCTTTCGCCGTCGCCGATACAATCGAAGAAGGAGAGAAAATGTCGAGATCGGCGAAAAAACGAAGAACAAAAATTTAACACGTCTTTTTCCTTCCACCAATAAGAAACATACATGTGGCATTAAGGACCGATCCTTAAAATCCTTATTTAAGGATCGGTCCTAAACATTTTATCCATTTTTCATTTTTTTTAAAATTTTTTTCCCCTAAGAGACTCACGCATGAACCCCTCCTGAACCTCCAATGGAGGTGGTCTAAGGAAGCGTAACTATGAAGTGGATTCTTTTGATGCCTAGTCTATAGACTTCTACAAAAAGTTTAGAGATATACTAGATGTTAAGACAATTCTTGTTGTTTCTAATTCTGAAGGTAATATTTACAAATGAGTATGCAATATGTGATTTTCTTTCTTGCTCCATGAATAAGCCCCTCAATAAGCTTATATTCCATTCTCTTGCACTTTCATCTATGGATTGGGTACCTGATTCATCTCTTGGATTGCTCTTGCTGGTATTAGGGACGACGCATTAACGTTGTTTACGCCTTTAAGCGTGACAATGATATGGATTTGACTTTGCTAGCCATTCGAGTTGAAGCTATAGGAATGTCGTTGAAGCAGGCTGTGAATATGAGATCAGAGTTAGTGCAAGCGTTGAATGATTGTCCTTACCACAATAAGCTCAAGAAGTTGGTTATTTAGATGGGCTCCTTAATGCGGTTAATCGGGAGAAGTATTTTGTGCTACGACTAGTTGAAGCAATTCATGACTGGGCTGAGCTGCATAGGAGGTAATGGGTAATGAGGGTACTGAATAGATAAAATACAAGTTTTCAACAACAAAAGGTTGACATGTTGAGACAAAAGGTTGACATGGTGACACTACAAAACACTTAATGACGGGGATTTTTTCCGTTTTCTTACTTTGAGAGATATATTAATGAAAGCTTAAACTGTTAAACTAATTAATATTTTTTCTAACAAATATAAAGAGCATTTTAACAAAACAGTTTTATAATGAAATAAATAAAATTAAAGAAAAAAAACAAATCATGGAGTCGTGGACGAGGTGGAATGAAACTTGCATGAAAAAAAAAAATCGTAAGCGCCAATCCATTTTCCCAATTTTTGGTTCATGTAGTTGTAATGATTTCTGCATGAAACTCCACCACGCGGAGTATCAAATGAGCAATGTTCATTACAATACTCAGCAATTTTACCCCAAAATGATTCGTTCTTTTGGTTTCTACCAATAATGCTGTCTATTCCATATTTGATACACCCACTCAGTAGCACCAAGTTTTGCTCAGTGGTTCATTTGGGGCTTTTCCGGGGAGCAGGGGTTGAATCGTCTGCACTTGGAGTGGCTTCATTAACGCCACTTATACCACCAAGAGCCATTTGTGTAGAAAATCCGGGAAATTCAATTGCTCCAGAGTCCGGAACAATTTCATTACCCGCCAAAGTAGAAGAATAAGGGGGTGGTTGAGATGAATATGACATCGCCGAACCGTAATATGGATGATAGTTTGGAATAGCTGACGGCATGAAGAAACTTGGTGAAAAACCATAATTTGGCATATTTCGGGGTTGGTTGGAAGATTGATTTTGAATGGATAATTGTTGGGATTTGGGTAGTTAAAAGGGTAATTAGAAGAATTTTGGGTGTTAGAAGGGTTATTGTTTGGATCCATTTTCTCAAAGAAGACAGAAAATGATAAAAACGAGAGTTTATGAGAGGTTAAATAGAAAATTATTGTTAAGAATAGGGTTTTTTCTGTGTGACCAAATCTAATGAAACAAATCTCTATTTATAGAGTATAAAAAATGATGAATTTTGGTATATATATATATTTTAAAATATATAATTTCATATACAATAATTGCCTTAAATAATGTAGATGTAAAAAAAATATATATGTATCTCAGCCCCATCCTCTCTCCGATTGAAATCCAAGTTGTTGTATTATTTCCACCGAAATTTTTGCTTTTCCAATAGCATCATGCCATGTGTCCCATTATTTAAGATTCAACATGTTGAAAATTCAACTCAACTTAATCCACGATTCAAAATTTTTTTTAACACATCATTGGAGGGTTTGAACTGTTGAATTAAAAATTCAACACTTCTATTGTGAATGGTCTAAGTCAACTAACTAGTCTAACTTAACGAGATATACTTTAAATTCAAAAAAATTAAAAAAGTTGAAGATAAACTCAGTTAAGAAAATTGAAGATAAGCTATTGATGGTAAAATATATATGTTTAATTATCGACTACAACAAATTTTTTGAGGCAAACAAAAAATTTGGAGGAAAAAAAAAATTTCAAATTTAAAGTTCATATATATAAAAAAAAAAATAATAGAGCTAAATCTCATGGAGCCAAATAAATAAATTTCAAACGTGTTTTAAGATGATAAAATATAGTGGTCATCGTCAAAATAGATAATCTTTATTTTTTATTATTCTTGTTTATAAAAATATATAATTATAAATCGTGATATTAACCGTTTATTGTCATCAAGAAACCGTAACCGTGTCTAATCGTAACCGTATTAACCGGTCATGTATTTAACCGTAACCGTTTTAACCGTATATTAAATGGTTAAGGTTAAAGTTAAAAAAATTCTAACCGTAACTGGTGGTTAAAAAACCTTAACCACATTAACCGTAACCGTGGTCATGCCTAGACGATCTTTCGGGGGTATCCATCAAGTGGCTCTCAAATCTTTCAGAAGAATTATCATCGTAACTAGGCCTGGGAATTATAACCGAACCGAACCGAGTTTTGGTCAATTTGGTTATGCTCTGGTTATGTGTAGAGAACCGATCGGCAACATTTCTAATTTCATTTGGTTCTCGGTTCGGTTAACCGAAATTCAAAAAAAAAAAAAAAACAAAACCTAAATCTGAATTTGAGAATAACCAAAAATAACCGAAATTTCCCCTTTAAACTGAATTTGCCAACCGAACCGAATTTGGTTATAATCGGCACAAAAAAATAACGAAATTTCCCCTAAATTGAACCGATCCGATATTTTATTCGGTTATTTTTGGTGGAATATCTATAACCCGAATTATCCGAAAAACCGAACTAACCGAACCAAAAAATCCGAACTACCCGAATTCGCAGTTTTCTCATCTCTTTCTATTTTTCTTTGATTTGACTTGCATCTAAAGCATCACTGGTGACAACACTATCTGGAGTTTGAGGTTCTGCAAAGTTTGCAATGTTATATTGAATAATAAAATACATTGTTTAAAAAATAAATCTTGTTAAAACATTCATCCGTATTTGTAATTTCACCAAAAAAGTATTTTAAACAAAAATAAAAAAAATTCTAAAATGGTGGCTGCAAAGCCCAAATCCTAGAGATTTCCCCCTATCGAGCTGCTTCGGGTCGAATCAGTGAGTCGGGTCAAAATCCTCGAAAATTCACCTGAGAAAATGTTCGCGAGGCGGCTCACTTCTTTCTTCAAACGATCCTCAACCTCAAGGTAATTTCCCTTGTGATTTTTCTGCTTCAGTTTGCGTTTCTTGTTAGTTTTGGTTTGACCATGAATTCCCAATCGAGACTAGAATATGCTGTGTCGGGTTTCGATTTTGCAATTAGAGTCCGATCGTCTAGCATCTGAAACCCTGTAGGCTTTCTCGGCCTCGTTTCGTGACTTTCTTCTCTATCGCGATTTCAAAATCTCCCTAGTTTTCTAGTCGAAGAAAGTCCCATGTCCCTTTTGGTAGAAAGATCCACACCCATTTAGACCTATCGAGTTGAGTTTCTACTTTCTAGAGAAGAAACGCGATCCGAATCGAGATTTTGGATACGCAGCATAATTTCTGTCATCTATGACTTGTAGTAGTTAGATGGGCTGAAGAAATGTTTTTGGAACAGCTCGGACAAAGCCGTGAAAGATGGGACATTGGGCTCTTTTGGTCGGAAGGCAGTGTCTTTTGTCTTGATTACAGTCACTGGTGGTGTTGCTTTGAGTGCTCTCGATGACCTTTCTATCTACCGGGGATGTAGCAGGTAATCACATCATCGTCTTCACCGAAAATGCATTATCTTTCCAAGTACGCTCGTGAAACACTGGGTCGTTACTAATGTGGATGGCAGCCTCGTTATCACAGAAAAGGGACATCAGCCGAGTGTGATCAACGCCAAGATCCATAAGCAATTGTTTGATCCAAATGAGTTCCTGTGTTGTGCCATAGCACGATATTCAGCTTCTGCCGTAGACCGTGAAACCACCTCTTGCTTCTGAGTTTTCCACGAGATAGGCGATGAGCCAAGCTGTATAAACCATCCTATGAGCGAGCGTCGGGTAAGTGGGCAACCAGCCCAATCAGAGTCGCACCAAGCCGTCACATGTAGATCACAGTCAGAACGAAGAAGTATTCCTTGTCCTGGGCTCTTCTTGAGATAACGGACAACTCTTAGAGCAGCGTCCCAATGCGATTTTTGTGGAGCATGCATAAACTGTGCTAGAGTATGAACGCTAAGACAAGTCCGGTCGCGTAACAAGATATACCAAGCGTCCCACCAAACGTCGATATCGCGCAGGATTAGGAAGAAGCGCATCAGATGCTAGAGCCAAGCGATGATTCTGATCAAGAGGGAAGCTAACAGGTTTAGAGCCAAGTAAACCAACCTCCGAGATAATATCAAGCGCATATTTCCTCTGGCACATATATATGCCTTCGGAGCTACGAGCAACTTCAATCCCAAGAAAATACTTGAGGACGCCTAAATCTTTCATATGAAAGCAAGAACTTAGATAAGTTTTAAAGGCTGAAATCACAGACCCTGACTTTCCCGTAATAACAAGATCATCGACATAAACAAGGATATACATCTGAACTGCATCCTCAACATAAGCAAAAAGAGAGTAGTCGAAGTGAGTCTGGGAGAAGCCATAATTACACTGAGCAGACGTAAGCTTAGCAAACCAATATCGAGGAGTCTGTTTCAGACCATATAAGGATTTACGAAGACGACAAACCTTCTTACATCCCGGAGTCCGAAACCTTGGAGGAGGCTACATATAAACTTCCTCAGTGAGATCACCGTGGAGGAATGCATTATGCACATCCATTTGGTGTAACTCCCAATTCCGAGCTGCAACTACTTGAAGAAGAATACGTATCGTACCCATCTTAACGACCGGAGCAAACGTTTCGGTGTAGTCATCTCCTTCGATTTGGCGATTGCCCAATGCCACAAGATGAGCCTTAAATCGTTCAATAGACCCATCAGACCGAAATTTGATTTTGAAAACCCATTTAGAGCCAATAGCTTTCTTGCCCGGAGGAAGGACCTCTAAATCCCACGTATGATTTACATCCAAAGCATCAACTTCATGTTATAGCAAGACGCCAACGCTTGTCCTTCATTGCTTCGGCAAAAGACGAGGGTTCACAAGCCGCCATGACAGCTACAAGAAATGCACAATGATTTGGCGAGAATCGATGACAATCAACTTATAGATCAATCGGATAAAAGCTAATATCGGCTGTAATCGTATTAATAACAAAATTCTTGAGACGAGTATAAGGAAACTTCTCACGTTTTCCTCGACCAAACTCTTGGTCAGCGTCATCATTAGAAGTAGGAACAACTTCGACAACAATTGTATTAGTCGGAGAAGGCGTATCTGAGGTAGACAAATGCGCATCGGGTGTAGGTGATGTATCGAGCACAGGATCAGAGTTCGCCGAAGTAGATGGATGAGTAGCAGGGGATGAAGAAAGAGGTTCCACGACGGGATCAATATTCTCCAAAGGCGTTGTAATCTGCTGAATTACATCATCATCGTCATCCAAGAACTCAACGAGAGAGGTAGATCCTGTAGGAGACAAAACTCGCGAGGAGTCTTGATACGGGAATTCGTTTTCACAGAAAATCACATCACAAGAAACAACAAACTTTGCTGCCTCTATATCATAGACATGCCAACCTTTTTGTGAAGATGGATATCCAACGAAAACACAACGCCGACTACGACTTGAAAATTTATCTCCACGAGTATTCTGATTATGAATATAGCAAAGAAAACCAAAGATACGCAAATGATCAAATGCCGGAGCTCGAGAATGAAGCATCTCATATGGAGTTTTACCATGAAGAATCATCGACGGAGTACGATTGATCAAGTAGACAGCGGTGAGGATGCATTCGCCCCAAAAATCGATGGAAACATTACTCTGAATCGAAGAGCCCGAGCAACATTGAGAATGTGACGGTGTTTTCTTTCTACTCGACTATTTTGTTGAGGTGTCCCAACACAAGAGGTCTCATGTATGATGCCTTTGTCGCGAAAGAAATCCCGCATACACATAAATTCAGTACTGATATCGCTGCGTATAGTTTTCACAAGTCTAGAAAATTGCCGTTCAACCATGGAAATAAATTGACGCAAGAGAGAGCTGACTTCACTTTTCTCAATCATGAGAAACACCCACACAGCTCGAGAGAAGTCATCTACTAGTGTAAGGAAATAGCGTGAACCATTAAAAGAAGGAGTGCGATATGGACCCCAAACATCGCAGTGTATAAGCTGAAAAATTTCAGTAGTCTTATTATCACTAGAAGTAAATGATTCACGAGTTTGCTTAGCGCGAAAGCAGACACCATGAATTAAAGAAACAACTTTAGATGATGGATGTCCAAAACGCTTATGCCACACATCAACCGGAACAATCAGCCGTAAGCTCACAGCAACTACAGTCTCCACGGCTCGAAAATAGTATAGTCCATCGCGTTCTTCACCCGCACTAATCAACGTCCGCGAATGGTCATGAATAGCACAAAATCCATCATAAAACTGAGCAAAGCAGCGTTTCTGCTTAATCATTTATGAAACCAAAACTAGATGATAATGAAGACCCTCAACATAAAGAACATTCAATAACCGAAGACGTTTTCCCAAAGCAACATGACCACGTTTAGTGGCAATAGAGAAACGCCCATCAGGTAATCCCACAAGACGAGGAGAGATTTCGACCACTTTAGATAGCAATTCCAAGCAACATGTCATATGGTTCGAAGCTCCAGTATCTAATATCCAAGGGACAAGAAGATTCTTACCACTTAAGTTATCAGAAGCACTCGATTTTCCAGTCTGAAAAATCTGCAAGATGGCCTGCCACTGCGCATCCGAGAAGCCTCCAGGATTCGGTTTATCACGAGGAGTAGACGCCACAATCTGTGTATCAGCTCACGAGCAGTAGAAGTCTGCACCGAGTGTGCCAGAACACCACGACCTCGAGGAGAAGGAGATGATGTAGTCGACCCCTGAGTCACACGCTTACCACGCCACCAATCTGGGTAACCATGAAAATGAAAACAAGTGGTAGCGTCGTGACTTGGACAGCCACAGTGAGTACATACCTTTTCCTTGTTATCTCTTTTTCCACGAAACAGAGCTGCAGCAGGTTGAGAAGAAGCTTGAACCGCAAAACTCATAACTTCCCAGAGACGTTTCAATTTTCCATAATAAGCAAAGATGCTCATACCACGTTGTCTGCAATTAAACAAATCACACTTAAGCTGTTGAATTTTCGGTGCATTCACAACACAGAATTGTTCCTTGATATCATCCCACAATTCCTTCGCAACTTCAAAGTGCGAGATATCTCGACGAAGATCTGGTGAGATAGTATTACGAATCCAAGAAACAATCAGAGAGTTGTTCGTCTCCCAATCTTCAAAATCAGCGGAATCGCTTCTGGATTTTCCCATCCACGAAACCGAATTTCTTACGACCCTTTAACGATGTGCGAAGCTCACGCGACCAATCGTCATAGTTCGCACTTGTCAACAAAACCTGTGAGATCAGGCATCCAGGGTTATCACTAGGAGAGAGATCATAGGGATTGATCGTTCGTCTAGCCGTAGAGGACTCCACGATAGCTGTGGCGGATTTAGTAGCATCGACCATGGCTGTTCACGCGAGAGAAAAACGAACGAAGACATCCTGATGGCTCTGATACCATGTCAAAAAACAGAGTTTAGAGAAAGGTTTTCTATGTTGATTAAGCCAACGGCTGCAGAGTATTTATACAAGAGAATATTGTATAGAACAGAATATATACAAAATAATGTAAATAACATATATTCCTATGTGCACTTGATACCTCCACAAGTCTTGTAACTTATACGTAGAAGATTGCATTTCTAGACTTCAACTTATTCACACTCGGCTCTACATCTTCCTTTGTTTGTACCACGTATACTTTCTCTATCTCCAATGGGAAATGAAATGATCCACCTGCAAAACAAAAGCTTGGCTGAGAGAAGAGTGCATGAGCTCAAACAAAATGAGTAGAATCCCTTCTCTAGGCTCTTTTTCCTCACCATGCCAACATCCCACTCAGAGTATGCTGCAACTTGAGCATATAGATGAAGCCATTCATTCTCTTGCAAGACCGCATTTGAGTAACATATATGATATAAGTAACATTAGTGGAACAAGGTATTAATTCTTGTCTCTGTGTTAAGCAGATGACATAATGGAAACCAGTAAAAAACATAACACCACACACCTCATAGTACTGTAGCTTCGCGCTTCCTGTAAGTGCACCATCATCTAGCCACTTAGGCATCTCCACCTTTATAGAACACATCTACACCATTTGGGTCTCATAGGGAGCACACTTCTCCAGATCCTACAAAAGCATTTATAGGACGATTGGTGGTGACAAAATCATGACAAACATGCAAGTTACCTTTAATCCAGCAAGAAGTTGTGACTAATCTCAGATATTCTCGTTATTATTCGAGGTAGCATTCCAAACACAGGTTTGAGTAGCAATTGGTGAATTGTTATCTGGATCCATGGCCTCCAATGTTAAATAATATATAATTGACCAACGCAACTATTTCTGCATTGACTTTGGTTACAGACTTGAACTGTAAATTTTTCCCCTAAGGAACCGTACGCGTGCATGGAGATGTAAATCAAACCAAAGACAGTAAATCAACAGAAGCAAAGACGAAGTAAACGTAGGGAAAATATTGGGCTAGAATAAGAGCAATTAAGCACAACAATTGCAGAAGAAGAAAAGGGAGAAGAAGAGTTAACATTGTGAGAATTGTAGCAATGGAGTCCCAAGAGTGTGTCAGAGAGGGAGTAGTACATAACATGCAATGGGGGCACATATCCCACCATATGGAAGATAGAAATCATCAACATCGAATCCCTAAAACCTCCACTCTCGTAGATGGAGAGAAATATCAATTCTCGATGCAAACACAGAAACGATCATCCTTAACTTGATCAAACAACTAAAATTACCAAGTCTGAAAACACTAAGTAATAGAATATCTCTTCATATACTCCTTTGTGTTTGAAAACAAATTATAATATATATATATATATATCTCCGTTTGGAAAATCATTTGCGACGCAAGTCTCTGGCCTTCCATTTTACATTTTAAGTTTTCCGGAACTCTTGTTCAATTTCTTCTATTCTTTATTCTTTTGCTAACATCGTTTCACATGTGTGAAAAGTTCAGATGGAAGATGAATATCAGTCTTTCCAGCCAATTAATGGGACCTCAAATTAAGTGACGATATTGGATCAAGAACCTTGCAACTCTTTGTCTTTAATTTTCACGAAAACTTTTTACATTTTGGCGAGATTTTAATTGTCAATGGTGGTTATACAAGAGACGACTTTGATCATGAGAGTTCTCTCTTACACACTTGATTGGTAAAATTTATAGAGAAACAAGTTTATTATAAGTGGAACCTTACAACGATACAGGAGATGTCGTCTTTGCTTTTCTTAGCGATTGCTTCTTCTATCAACTCCTTCGCTGCCGTTTGTGGATCTTTTATGCTTTTGATCGCGTCCACAGCTTCTTGGTTCGACATCACCTGTTAACACAATACTCGTCAACACATTGTCAAAATCAAATTTAGATTCCATCAATCTTGGATGATAAAGATGCAAAGAGATCAAATTACCTTCCAGATTCCATCACTGGCGAAAACAAGGAACTCGGTCTCATCATCGATTCCCTGGTGTGTTATGTCTGGTTCTGAGCTCAGATGTAACTTTAAGCTCTTATCTCCAAACGCCCTCGCAACCGCTAATTGTCCATCAACTCTTGGAACGTCCCCTGCAACATTAAGGGATCGTCTATTCAATCCCTCTTCACATCTTTTATATGTGAGCAAGTACGTACGTATGTATCCATCTAAGGACCCTGATTTAAAAAGAACCCGAAAGTTGTGTAAACATACCTGGAATATTTGATACAAAGCCACCACGGCTCTCTATTTCCTTTTGCTCCTTGCTTGGTTCATGATCAACCGAGAGCTGAGATGCTACACCATTCTTTGACATCACTGCCCGTGAGTCTCCAACGTTAGCAACCACTAGCTTTTGCCCATCTATCAGGATTCCTGTTACAGCCGTGGATCCGCCTTTGCCAAGTTTAAGCGACTGCTCTAATATCACAGCATCTGTTGATATGTAGGCATTCCTTATAGCGTTTTCCGTATCAGTCCAGAAATCCTTCTGAGGGAAAAAAGAAACAGAACGTACACTTGAGATAAAATTCACAAAAAGGATCCCCAACTCAAAACATTATTTACCTCTTTGAGTATGTTGTCAAAGAGATTGGTCTGCAAGTACTTGGCCACATCATGCCCCAAGTGACCGTCAAAGATGGCAAACAAACCCAATTCATGGCCGTCAACTTTCTTGAACTCAGACACAACGTAGTCCTCCATCGGATGGCTGGCTTTGCCTTTGACAAAGTGAAAACCGTGCGCAATGTTCTTCCACATCTTGCTTTTACCTCTGCCCGTTTCAGATCCGCAGAATCCAGCCTTCAACTATTCACAGCAACAACAAAAAAAAGAGTTTACACAAGAAACTAAAGAGATTCTTGAAACCAAATCACACAAGAATTCTCCACTCAGAGCAACATATAATAATATCCTGGCTTTGGCCTAATTTCTAAACAAAAAGAGCATTATAGATCCAAAAAAATTAACTTCAAACAAACTCAAGAGATTAAGAAAAGCAGCTCTACAAGAATCAGTGAATCCCCAAGTTGCATCCTTGTGTTAATTTCATTTAAGGGGTAACATATCTAAATAAGCATGCCAACTCGTTACATGCTTAGAAACTTGCAAGTTAATTAGAAGAAAGGAAGCAAATATTGGTTCTGAAGCAGCAGCAGGACAAGACATAAAAAGGGATCAGATCACCCCAAATCTAGGATCCTTAGAAAGTCATTTTGGTTGAGCATACCTTCATCTTATGGAGAATTTCTCGGCCTGTCATTGTGATAGGATTCTGTGTGAATGTGATGAAATGTGAATGATTTCAAAATAGAAAGAGAGAAGAGACCGAGAGAGAGAGAGAGAGATGGGTTCCTTTTTATTTATTTATTTATGAAATAAATTGACAGTGACGTGAACAGCTCTCAGGCTGCTTGCCTTCGTCCCATTTTTGCTGACGCGCTCTCCGCCGACGACTTTTCTTCTTCTTACCTCCCAACAAGTAATAAGTCCACTTTTATTTTTCTTTTCAGACAAAAAAAAGTAAATTCTCCTCTTTTAATGATCTGTCTAATACTATTATTGCTAGATTCTCACGTCACGTTGCCGACACACACAAATTTCTAACATTTTTTTAACGTACAAAATGGTATCATTGTAACACATCATCGTCCAAAACACTTTTTTTTTTATGGAAAAACAAATCTTATTGAATCATTATTTATATTTTCAATAACGTTTGCGTAAGTCTTTGTCGTTTTATCTCTATCATTCTATTTGACATGATTAAATTATGAAGCCAGCCCAGGAGGAAAATCTAATAATTTGCCGTTTATGTTAAGTTAGAACAAAGTTCCGGTATACAAATTATCAAAGCTTCCTTGAACCTAACATTTCACGACCCACTTAATGTAAGATGGTTAATTACATTGAGAAACATGTCGTTCTAGTGGGTCCTTTTGGTTTACCATCAGTTTTCTTGGTTCATGACATTTGTTGGATTCACATTTATTTACATTGAGAGTTCATGTCTTCATGACATTGACCTCTCTCTCTCGACACATATAGTGTTAGAACCGAATTTATCACATTAAATCCGGTCCATAAATCCGGTCCATAAAATCCATTTAAAACCTAGCAATTAAATCAGAAAATACATTTAGAATCGGGCCAAAGACGCAACCAGCTCAAAACACAGGTTTCAGCCCATTCGCAGCTCGCAACATCACTGAAATATCACCTCGATCTCCAAGCCTAGTGAGCTCCGAGCTAACAACTACTTAGTCAATCAAGTCGATTGAATCAGTCCAAAATATTCTCTAACAGCTCGGAATCATTCTGAAGATCGCGGAAAAAACGTGGTATAAAGGATCCCGAGATACGCGGTGGCGGTTCAATCCTCAAAAAAATCTATAAAATGAGACTCAAGATTTAGTTTTATATATTTGATTCTAAAAACCCTAATCACACGACACTCAATTCAAAGTATCTATGTATTTCATCTCTTCGAGATAAACATGTATTCATTCCGATTATTAATAAAAATTCAATTTCGTCGATACTCGTTTATACCACGATGGTTACCCAGGACGTCCACCGTTATAATTCTCTTTCCTAAAAACTATATACAAATTTCGAGTGTGTGATTTAGCAAATACATATAGGCCACATTGCATACAACACATAGGCCCATTAGTTCTCTTGGGTTAAAACACTTGCGGTCCAACAAGTTTTGAATTTCTAAATTAGTTTTTTTTTCAAATTTCACTTCCCTCTGATAGTGGACTCTTTCTCCCACTATCTCACACACACTGCGAAAAACAAAAATGGCAATCGGTTACAGAGACACCGCCGGTGAATCCACCTCCGCCGACGACCCGCTCTTCCTCTGGCTTCTGTAACTCATCGCTCTCTCTTCATCTTTTCAATTATGCCAAAAGATTTTCTGATTTTCCATGTGTTTGGGTTTCAATCTTTTGATTTCAGGAAGATTAAAAATTCGACGGAAGATCTACTCTCTGGTAGAAATTCCGGAGAAGATCACGATAAGCTTTTACATGACTGTATCTCAACTTTCAAGCAAGACGCTCGCTACCGAAATGACGTCAGATTCCTCAAGATCTGGTTTCTCTACGTAATAACCCCTATCCTTTTATCATTCTCCCTCCAGGTTCTTTGAGCTTTAATGGGCTCCCGTTTCCTCGAATTGCATTTGTTGATTCGAGTGCTTCTTAGGTTTCGGATTGTTAACTCCTGTGTGTCATAATTTGGGGGGTTTTTATCATTTTTTTTTTGTGTGGTTCTAGCTTGATGGCAGTGAAGATTTTGAGAGGGTTTATAGAGAAGTTGAAGAGAAGGAGATATGCATAGGGCATTCGTTGCTCTATGAATGGTATGCCATTTTTCTCGAGGTCAAAGGCTTATGGCGAAGAGCAAATTTGGTTTATCAGACTGGTCTTTCAAGGTCTTTTATCTTTCTCCTTTTGCTGCCCCATTCCTAATTTTTTTGTTCCTTCCTCTAGTTAGTAATTTCATTTCTGATCTTGGAGAAATGTAGGAAGGCTGAACCATTTGACAGGTTAAAAGAGGCCCACTCATTGTTCTTACAAAGAATCTCAAAGAGGACCAAATCATCTTCCCTTCAAAAGGTTTATTTGCTAACACTTTGATAGCTTTAGTTGAGGATTGAACCGAATTTCCCTTCTATATTTTTCTTTTTCTTTCTGGCAGGTTGGTGATGATGCTCACGCCACTGACTTTGAGACGGGTTTTGTAAATCCCTGGGCAACCTCCACTGTGAATGACTTAATTCACAGGATAAAACCAGAGCTTGTGAAATATGATGTAAGGCAAATGGAAAATCATGATTCAAACATAGGGAGGCTTGTCCACTGAGTTTCTTTCTTTATGTTTGCATCAGGGATACTATGCAAGCAACAAAGTTTTCCCTGGAAAAGCCAACCTGTCAACATTGCACAACTCTTCCAGAAATAAGATCATTGACATAGGTAAAAAAATATCATACTAATCTAGTCTGTCATTAGAGCTCTGACTTTTATAGGCGTGTTACACATCTGCGCGATAAAGAATGTTTCTCTCAAAGTTAAAGATGCATTGTTTCAAATCAGAGCTGTGGATTTTACCTGTAATCTAACTTCTGCAATTCACAATCTAATCAGCAACTTACGTGGCAGACCATGTATGACCGTGTCTATATTTCATTCATGTAAAATGAATTGGTTCCGGCTTTGTTCTCACCTTTGGTGGTGTTTCTTTTCTGAGAAAAAAATATTGAATAAGATACATTTGCAAGGTGGAAGGAAGTACCAGATCAAGGGTTGTGCTGGTCAAGGTGGTTTTGCTCAAGTGTTCAAAGCATGCATTGACAGCAATCCTGATGAAGTAGTTGCTCTAAAGGTAGGCCCTCAAATACAGTAATATGCCAAATGACACAATTGTCAGGTAGCTCACATCACATATTGCATATAATACTCTCTTCACAGGTACAAAAGCCACCTTTCCCTTGGGAATTCCACATGTATCGCCAACTTGATTGCAGGATCCCAGAGAACCAAGTATGCACTTTTCCATTAATCTTACTAGGTCACAGGCGTTTTCACACCATACTTATTACTTTCATACTATGTTAGAGATCAAGTTTTGGGTTGGCTCAGAGAGTGCACGTGTATTCAGACTACAGTATACTTGTGTGCGATTATCTATCACACGGGACACTCCAGGTAGGTTTCTGTGGACTCTTACTGACGGAATAGTCGAATTGCAACATACTCACCTGTTTAATTTTCCTTATTGTTGTGATTTAAGGACGTCATAAACTCGTATGTCGTTGTTGGCAAGTCCATGGAAGAAGTTTTGTGCATGTATTACACAATAGAGATGCTGTACATGCTGGAATCTTTGCACAGTGTTGGAATCATTCATGGTGATTTCAAGCCAGACAATCTGCTGATCCGATACCCTCCGTAAGTTGCTGATTAGATTGTGAATTGCGGAAATTAAATTATAGATAAGACTCTTTTCTTATATGAAGCCATGTACTTCTACATTCACAATCGTAGCAGAAACTGAGATACCTCACTAATTACTTGCAGACAAAACCTAACTGAGACAGGATTTCATGAGAAAACAGGTTCTTGGAGCAATCAGGTAAATCCCTTGTACAACTAGTAGTTGTGATTCGTGTGTTATCTACAATCTGATGAAATTTGACATTTCCGTAACTCAGGGTCTCTGTCTTGTCGACTGGGGTAGAGGAATAGACTTGAGGCTGTTTCCTAGCACCACCGAGTTTACAGGAGATTGTCGTACCTCAGGCTTCCGTTGCACGGAGATGAAGGAGAACAAACCTTGGAAGTTTCAGGCAAGTCTTTTTCACTAGCAAGAATTCGTCTTTGCATGATTAGACTTAAAACCAATCGAGGCCATTGGAACATGTGTTATATAGGTGGACACTTATGGACTCTGTGTAATCGTGCACATGATGCTGCACAACACCTACATGGAGGTTGGAAAGAAACAAGCACTCGACGGTAGCCACATTAATTTGCCGAGAACTTCGTTTAAAAGGTGCGCTTATTTCTCAAAAATCAATGAACCTTGCGTCAATTGCTTCTTGTTTTGTCTCTCAAATCAAAAAACATAAGATACAGAAGACTGTTGGATATAATATCGATTCAAAAAGTTGTCTGCTCGATCTGACGTTGCAGATACTGGAATGTGGATCTGTGGAAGGAAGTGTTCACGAAGCTGCTCAACAGAGAGACGTGTGGAGATGACACGGAGACACTGAGGAAACTGAGAAAGTCTATGGAAGAGTATGTATGCTCTGATCCTAAGCTCATGAACAAGCTTAACGAGTTACTCGCCAAACAACGCGTCTCTTTATGTTCTTCGTAATTATTTCCAATTGGTAAGAGTCTCTGTATCGGTAATTTAAGATTTAAGCCAAATGATTGGAGCGTAATCCAGTTGTCTTTCATGAGGAAAGACTTAGGTTTAGCTTTAGTAGCTGGGCTTTGTGATACATAATAAAGGCCCACTTCGTTACCTCCATCGAAGCCCATCGAAGCCCATCGAAGATTTGGATAGGGTAGTGAAACTGTGGTTTCCATTGGAAGGGGTTGCTGCTTGATTTAAGCCTGATTTGATTTATTCCATAGATATGTGAAAATATACACAGGACGTGCCCTGGAGAGCTAGAGTACATATTTCTCCTATCTGTCAGGCAAATCAAGCGGACTGTGATACTATACGATTGTCTAAAGCATTGGAATTTTCTCATAAGAGAACAAAACCCTTTCTTCAAAGAAGATATATAGTAATCGAAAATAAGCTCTTTGAGCAACTCGGTTAATTGGAATTATAGTCTTCAAGAAGAAATGTGTTTACTTCAAAACTCTACACTGAAACCCTTAAAAACTCAGATGCACAACTTTTCTGAAACACAAAGCTCCACAAATACGTAGAAACATGGGACACAACAACAAATAAAGAAAACACACAAACGGCGGCTAGACTTTTTGAGAGAGAAAAACCCTAGGTCTGATTATTCCTTAAGTTTCAAGTAATTTGCAAATGATAAATCAATGCAGAATAATCTTGGTGGTGTTCAAAAGTATGAGCCAAGAATAATCTTGCCGTGTTGGTATGTATAATAATATAAACAATTGTTTCAGAAATAAACGTCAAAAAAATTGTGAAAGGTAAATGATTGTTTGTATATGTTGAAGGAAAGAATGACCTTACGAATATGCACTAAAGAGATTGGATTATTATTACACAATTCATACAAATGTCTGTTCCGCAGTCTCTACAGATTCTATCTCTGCTCTGTTTTCGTCTAATCTCTTCACAAGACCTGAAACCAAAGAAGCGCCCACATGAATAATGTTTCATTTTCCAGGGACATCATATAAATAACACGAGAACAAACCAAACCAGATTAGTCTGTTTGGAATTAATCCACATACCCAAGAACAGAAATCTGTTACCTGCATTTAATGTGTGTGAAGTTAATAGATGATTCCTAGGGAAACCGAAGCAGAGAAGATCTTCTTAAGCTGGAGGAAGTGTGCGACGACATGTTGGGCACTCCATCTTTATGTCCATCCATCTCTGTAAGCATCCCGAATGGAATAAATGCTCACACGGCGTTGCCATGCAATCATTGTTGCGGTGCCTGAGATCAATTGTAGTCATGCAGATTACGCAGTCCCTGCTTCGGTTTACATCATGATCAAATCTTCTGTAGTAGCTGTATTTCTCAGGTAGCATCTGCGGCATAGGATGCAAACATGAGCTCTTGATAAAAACAACTAAGCAATTTACTATTGATCCAAAAAGGTATCAGAACCACCAACAAACCTTCCGAGGGACAAAGCAACGCGACCCGAAATAATGCTGAAGAAGAAGAACAGCAGCTTGAAACCCGATGAATGTGCACAGGCCTATACACCAAGCCTTGCTGCGCTCTACACGCATGAAGTTCTTGGGGCATCCAAAAACATACAACGGTATAGCAACCCGTGTAACCGTCATCCCCAAGATATAATATGGGTGCAGAGGCTTTCTAGAATCACGAACAACATTTGCAACTATCTGCGGAATCCAAAATGAGTACATGA
Organism: Eutrema heterophyllum; assembly: GCA_002933915.1. Taxonomy (NCBI): domain Eukaryota; kingdom Viridiplantae; phylum Streptophyta; class Magnoliopsida; order Brassicales; family Brassicaceae; genus Eutrema; species Eutrema heterophyllum. The sequence goes on from PKMM01020117.1 coordinate 184,979, forward strand.
GGAGGAGGATCGGCCGCATGTAGTTGTGGAGCTCATACATTATCAATATGCCTCCAAGAAGGATTCCATCTATTGAAAATCATTACAATGAGAAAAACATCAAACCTCTGAATCTGAAGTATAATAAGTCAATTTATACTCTTTAACACCAGCTTTGAATCTGAAGCATTTACTTATAGAAGAAATAAAATACTTACAGAAGCGGCTGTATAGAAAGGAGAGTTCACGCCTCATCGTCTCCCAGCCCTCACCGCTGTTTGAAGGACGGGTTGCTTTCCATATGGCCAAAAGATATCTCATCTCAAATATCGAAAACACTACAAATTTGAAGAACGCAGCTGTTGCAAAAGCGTTAAACAGTGATTCTGCATAAGAAAGAGAGAGTGAAATCTCAGTTTACAGAATGAATGAGAAAAGCATGATAAGGTCAAGAAACAGATACTTCAATGAAACTGTACGATACTTTCCATCAAAATGTGACAAGGTGCGAGGTTTCGTTGAAATACATACCAACTAAAATCCCGGCTGTGAGATGTAAAAGGCATAAATAAGAATCCATGATGGCTTGCTGCCCGATCATTACAATAGAGACCTTCGCAGCGCCCTTGTATACAATAAGATTTATCTCAATGTTAGGCATCATTCTCTTCCTTTAAGAAGATCAAGATTAACAAACATGAGAATCTTACGGATTGTGTGTTACTGTGCTCCATTTGCCGAATCAACAAAAGAACCTGGAGGAACGAGACCTAAGTACAATAACAAGTCAAGGAACCCAATAAAACTGTGATGGTGTTTGTCATTCTGTTGGAAAGGAGGTTGGAACAAAGGATACAAAAGTGACCATCAATGTATAGTTCACAGCTTTGTTATAGTAGACTTCAACGTTTATGGAGGTTGCATTCAGCAACAAGGGCGAGAAACAATCTCCGTCATCATCTACTGCAGGACTTTCCATCAATCCTTCGATATGATAATAATCTTTGTCTCCATCTACCAAAACAAGTAAACTTCTCTTAAAGGCCGACTAAATTTAACTAATATGGTAAGAACACAGCCAGAATCATCACTTCAACGTATAGTGTCAGAAGGCATACATACTATTTTCACTAGAAGCGGCTCGGGATATCTGGGCTGCTATTTCGATATTACAGTGCTTCTCCATCTCATATATTGGAGCTGAAACACAACACAATCGAAGGTAAGATGTAGCAGCAGAGTACATCATACTGAAATACATTTAGATCCTACTCACAAGTCTTCTGTTTCGATGTTCCGTCTCTTGGAGATTCTTGAAATACTTGAGACGAAAAAATTCCGAGCTGTCCGACAGCAGAAATGTTGACACTAGTAAGCTCTCTAAACGTTTTAACACATAGAATAAAGATAACAAGGAATCACCAGAATGATGCACCATCATGTGGCAAAGTGAATCATATCAGGCATTACCAGATGATAGGGGTTGGAGAGAAGATAATCGTCTTCTAGTCCTGAATCACCCTTTTTTCCGCTGATAAGTCATGAAATGTACAAAACCTTAGACTTAGAGAGTCAAAGCTCTATCAATATTGAATCTTAAAAGGCAGTTAAAATAAATCAATGCAGATATACCTGTTAGCAATAAGACGAAGCTGCCTAAAGGGCCAAATATATACACCTTCCACTTTAATTTGGGCACCACCCACATTGTGTTCATTGTCAAATACGTCATGAAAAACAACTGCACCCTGTTCCCAATCAAAGTTGACACAAGTTCTGATTTTGCAAGAAGTGTTTTTTTTGTAAGAGATGAAAGCATGATTCCATGATGCAGAGTATGAAAAAACTAATCACCTGAACATAATGCACACCAGTAATCTTTGTTGGACTTGTGACTAACTCGATGATAGAGTTACCATTTTCTTTTCTGAAGTCTGGGAACTTTGAGGAGCTATTTACGGTATCTAGAAACTTCCAGGTGCCTGTAACACAACAACGGGCATGATTAGCCTTGAAAGCAGTTGAAGCAGAAACAAAATGAACAATGCAAAATCAACAAAAACCTCTATATGTTCCTGTTATGTTCCACGCGGAAAATGGTCCTGCTCCGCTTTTTTCTTTTCTCCCAAAAAGCCACTGCAAGAAGATTACAAAACAATCTCAGCCATAAACCCGATACTCTATATCGATCAGCCAACGCATTGAATCAAAGACAAAATCAGAAATCATCACAAACCTCGTCGCCCCAGGATCGAGCGCTGTCCCTTATGGGTCTCAGCCCGTGCGCTTGTTGCGAAAGCGCAAACCAAATCGATAAGCCGAAGAGAAGTCGCAACCCCAGGAACCCTAATTCCAAATTAGCCCGCTTCTTCATATCAAAACCCCAAAACCCCATGAGAATGATTTGGCTGGATCAGAACCGAATCGCGTCTTCTTCCAAATCGACCGAAGATAACAATCCATCAGGACATAAAGGAGAGAAAGGAAAAGGAGGTTGCTTCAAGTGAAGTCAAACAAAGGAGGGAAGATCAAATCGGAACGGATTAGCTCAAGAGAAAGTGAGAGCCCAACAAACTGAGGTTTCTATAAGACGAAATCATTGCTTTGTAACCAAACCAATAAGAAGATTATTAGTGCACCAAACAGCAACTAGAAGATCAAAAAACAACATACGAGAATTGAGTAATTCGTATCGTAGCAAATGCAATTGACTTTGAAAAATGCAAACCCAGATAGAGAGAGATTAGGTCGTTCCAGATTCTCCGATTCCTCCTCCTCGAGAAAGTTGGAAACTTTTATCCCCTCTATAATATTTGTTTGTTGCAAAAATGGAAACATGGAAAGGACTTTGTTTATTTTGTAACGTGTTCACTCTCCCTCTCTTTTTTTTTGTTTTCTGTCACGTTAATCTTCTTAGTATTTACTTTAATCGTCTTAGCTTTAGAAAATATATGATACAAATTTACACTTTTTTAGTTTAATTTTATTTGAGATTTTGATTAACAATTATTGAAAGGACTACGACTTGTTTGTCATTAATGTTGTTGAACAATCAATGAATATGAAGCTGTCATATATGGGATTCATTATTGAGTGTTTGACCGGTTAATTAAGCGTTTCACCATTACATGGAGCAAAGCATATTCTATTTGCCATAATTAGTGTAATTAAGAGAATCAGTTTTTTTTTTTTTTTACTCAAAAAGGAGAAATTTTGAAGTTACTGAGTCAAATATTCGATGAACCATGGAATAAGTAAATGAACCTAAAGAAAAACGTACCATCCCAAAATTGTAGATGAACGGATTGCTTAATCACGGGCATGAGACTCTGAACCGGCAACATATCCTAGGGAGTTAGATTAAGAAACTGTAATCCAATAAATTGACGAATAAAATTGTTAGGTAGTTTTGAGGTCAAATCCATTTTGAACAAATAATACGCCGGAGTATGACTTTAGAAATGTTAGTTGGATTTACGAGTTTGACAAATCCAATTAATCCATTGGTTGTATATACATATACCGAATTTTAATAACTTTAGAAACGAATGAAATTTCATACAACTCAAAATTCAAAAATCTATAATATCTAATTAATGTTATTCGCAAAATATTCACAAATATCTCATTCCTGCTAACTGCACCAATGACCTAACTGGTCTTTCCATCTCCACGAAGTAGGCAACGTCGTTGAGATAAATTCCGGTTAGCTCCAAATCGGAAACTCATATTTCCCCTAAATCAATCAATAATAATTACAAAGTCATACATAGTTACATACAATCACACGACCGTTACAGCGGCAGGACGGCCCATCCCGGCGGACAAACTACCTAACAGACCATCGTAGTTCAGCATAGAAACCCTAGGCTTCAGCGCCGGCACCCAGTTCTCCGGCTCCGTCGTCTCCGAAACGGCCGCTTCCAAGGAGCTCGATCTATCGCACGTGCCAAGCCACTTGGCTTGCATGTATTTGTGTTTTCTCCAAGGACCCATGTGCATTTTCTTGTCTCTCAAGCATTTCTTCCCCGCGATGCACAAGATCTTGATCAGTGACCGAAGCCTCTCGGTTTTTCCGACGTAAACCTCCGGCAATCGCCCGATTAGTCTTTTGTACTCTTCACCGCCTTTTGCAATCTCGAACTCTGCCCTAAACGATAACTCGATCACCACTCGCATCTCGCCTTTCTTCGAACAGGATCGGTCCACAATCTCTATGTATTCGTGCTCCCCTGAATTTTTTATTTTAAATAAATTACGAAATATTCATTAAGGCACTCAGGATATATATATATATATATACGTAATAACTTCGTATAGCATACATTATACGAAGTTATACGANCGATTTTTTGCTTGATACATAAGTAACAAATTAAAGAAATCTTTTGTGAACATAATAATGTTTGCCCTTTTAAAAAAAAAAAAATTAATTATTATAATTTAGCATTGACGTGATCTTGATAGGTGAATATTTCAGAGGCACAACTTTAATAATGAGTAAAACATGTGTGTACCTGCAGGGATGTCTTGAGAGCTTCTCCACTTGGATTTGGAGATGACGCAATCGTAGCCGGCCAAATCTCGGAGATGTCTAGAGATTTGGCCACGTAAGCAGCTCCGGCAACCGCCGGCCACGGGTCGCCGGCAGACACAACGAAGACCCTTTGATTTCACTTCTTTCAATGCTTCCTTTGTGGCCTGTCTAATCTTTGTCTCAATCGAACTTGTCCTATACAGTGTCCCCTACGCAAATTCCATGAAGCAAAACAAATTTAGACCCCTAAACAATTATAGGTTTAATAAAAAATGTCGAATAAGATTTAAAAAAAAAAAAAAACCTGGAGAAGTTGTTCTTGTTCCTGCCAGAAAACTCTGTTTTCTTCAGAATTGCAATTGCTATTGTCGTCGACGTCGTCTTCATCTCCGCCGCCGTTGAGGTTGCCGGAGTCCGGGAAATCCTCCGGAGACTGGTTTCCTTCGTCGAGGAAACCGAAGAGAACGTCGTCGGAGCTAGCCATTCCATCGAGAAATCTCATTATGTCATCGGAATTTTGCCGATCCATCGGTTTAAATTTAAAGACAACAACAAAATATATATATGTTTTTTTCTTTGTTTTATTTGTTTATTTTCGGTTTGAAGAAAAAAAGGATGAGAACTTATATAGTGAGGAGAGAAGGAAATGGGACCCATCTGAAATCGTAGAAACAGATACAAGGCGCCGCGAAAGAGAGGATTGGTGGTGACGTGTCGATGAATGATTACTCAAGACAGCTAGTATCCATGTCAGCATGACTAATCTCAGACCATATCCGGATATACTCGATAATTTTCTAATTATAATAAAAGATTCCCTTCAAGCAAAAAAAGGGATAATAATAATGGAAAAAAGACTTTATCAACAAGTAAAAAAAGAGGGGGAAAAAACTTGATTTAAGGTCTGAACGGTGACAACGTATTTGACGGTAAATGGATTGAGAGTGCAGTGAAGTTCAACTGCTGGACAAGTGCGGTTAGTATATAACAAATGGTGCATAATAATGTTTGATTAGTAAAAATAATGACTTGCGATATATAATAAATGTTTGAATGGTAGCGTAATATAGATTGTAGATATATATATTAGAAATAAATAATTAATAATATTAATATAATTGTAAATTTTTTTTTTTTGTTTAATGTTAATAAATTAACATTTTCATATATTATTCATAAACTTCAAATACCCAAATTTATTTAAAGTAAAAATTTAGTTTTTTGATATTTATTTTGCTAAATAAAGTAAAGCGTTAAATCATAAAAATTAAGTACAATACAAAAATACTATCGAGTTTTTGGAATTAATATTAAACTTTCATTAAAATAAGATATTTAATACTATTATTGAATAATTAGTTTATTGAAATTTAAATGAAATTTAATTTTTACATATAATAATCTTATATATGAAAAAAACGTTAAACATGTAAGAAGATGACCAAAGATTGTTTTGGAAAAAAAAAATTGTAACATTGCTCTTCACTCTAACATATATATAAACTAGATTAGGGTCCGCGTATACGCGTGTTTATAATATAATGTTTTATAATCCGTGAAACAAAAATTAAAAACGAAAAATTGGAAAAAAATGATTATCCAAAACTTATAGCTACCAAAAGAGAAGACTAACTATTATTTATTTATTTATTTTGATTTTATTTTTTTATTTGATTTCTAATTAAAATTTATAACATATTTAAAAATATTTAAGTTTTTCTATTCCTATTTGAATTAGGTTTACTTTTTATTATTTCACTATTTAACTATTTATTTTTCTAAAACCTTGACAAATTGGTTATAGATTTGGAAAAGATTATTGAACTTTTGATTTTTTGCTATGTAATTTAGAGACTACCAAATTGTTTATATAGATGTGAGAAATCATTTTGTTTTTTTCTTTTTAGGATTAGCCATCCATTGTTTTATTTTCCTAATTTAAATGGAAAAGCTAAAGAATTTGTTTTTCTTTTTTGTTAAATTTGCCTTTTATGATAAATTTAAATTTTTATTTTCTCTTTTTATTTAGTAACTTTACTTTTTAGGATTATGAATCGGTTATAATTTTTTTCTTTTTTATTAACTTTTCCGTTTTAGCATAAATTAACATTTTCGATTTTTTTCTTATTCCAATCTTGCACATTGAAATTGAAAATTTTAATAAGATTTCCATCACATAATTGAGCTCCAAACTTTTCAAGAAGGCAATGGTGCAGAGAACCTTGAATAGTATTTTTCCTATATTAAACAAATTAGATTAGAGTTAGATGATTATTAAATTAGTTAGTAAAATTATGAGAATATATTTGTTAAAAAATATACAAATATGCTGACTTTCTCATCAAGTAATAGGAAATTTATTCCTATGAACTTATTGTTTGGAACGACCCGTGGATACCATCTTCTCAGCCGAGGTCAGCAACATGCAAGAGATATAATTATTACCCGAATCTAATGGTCAATCATTTGATTGACCTAGTGACACAGACGTGGAATATGGCGTTGTTGAACGCGATTATCGATCCGGCAGATGTGACGATTATTCAGGATCTGCCTATAAGTAGCACCTACAAACCAGACACTATTGGATGGCACTACACAAAATCGGGAAGGTATACGGTGAAGTCGGGTTATCAAATTGAACAATCAGGCCCAAATACCGGTTCCACTAGTTCATATGGTCCGGATGTGACGAATTTACAAGCTCACATATGGAAGTTGCAGTGTTCTACGAAATTACGACATTTTATTTGGCAAGCTATATCGGGCTGTCTCGCGGTCTCAACCAATTTGCGAAGTAGAGGAATTGATTGTGATACACAATGTGCAAGGTGTGGATCGGAAAATGAAACTATCAATCATGTCCTTTTTGAATGTCCTCCGGCATTACAAACATGGGCACTTTCTAAGATACCAACGCCTCCATGTGTTTTTCCAATCTCATCGGTTTTTGCTAATTTTGACCATCTTTTTTGGAGACTTCCCCCAGATAATCCGGATGCTAGTTTTCCTTGGATTGCGTGGTATATTTGGAAAACGAGAAATGATAAGGTTTTTTCAAATGTGGACAGAGATCCACAAGAAATACTGAAGTAGGCGGAAACTGAGGCAATAACCTGGGAAACGGCACAGAGTAGTGACCCTGATGCGATAATCCAAAATTTTGTCCCTACTCTGGTGACTCCGACTTATGAAGGCTGGCGGTGTAATATTGATAGATCTTGGAAAGAGACCGATAGTTCCTCCGAGTTAGGTTGGTATTGTTTTCAGGAAGGCGTCGAAGGGACTATAATGGGAGCAAGAAATCTACGAAGAAGCATCTCCCCCTACATGCAGAATTGGAAGCTCTCATATGGGCCATGCATTGTTTGATTGCAAACCAAAAGACGGCAATAACTTTTGCAACAGATTGCTCCGAGTTGGTGAAGATGGTGTCTACATCCGGAGATTGGCCGGCTTTTGCATTACACTTGGAGGAATTCGTGAAGAGTAAAGAGACGTTTTCTTTTTTCTCAATCTCACTCATTCCACGCATTAACAACACAAATGCAGACAAGTTAGCAAGAAGTGCTCGTGTCTACCCAGTGAATATTACTTTTGTAAACTCGGTACCCCCGGTTTGGATTTTCGAACCGTTCTAGGTATTTAGGATGTTGACAAAAAAAAAAAAAAAAAAAAACTCATTGTTTTTTTAATTTCTTGCCTCCAACTTTCTTATAAGAAAGTACTACAGTATGAGATAGGAATGTTTTATATTTAACTGATCCAATGTTAAATAATCCTTGTTGTTATTTTGAGTTTCAGTACTCATCGTTCATTTGATGATATTTCTGTAAACAATAAAAATAAAAGTTAAAATTATAAAAATACGTAAGAAAAACAATTGAAGAACATCAACTATTACAACGTAACCATGTATTCTATTAAGTTACATTAAGTTTTTTTTTGTTTTTGCGAAAAAGCTAAGTTACGTTAAGTTAATATTCTATTCTATTAACTTAACCACGTAACCGTCAATACAACGTAACCACGTAACCATGTATTCTATTTTATTAACTATTACAACGTAACCGGATATATTTTGTAAATTACACAACTAAACAACATATACATAAACACGGATCGTAACAGTGGCGGAGCTAGAAAAAATTTTCATCGGAGGCATATGATATTTAATAAAACTAAAATATTTGTACATGTTATTTCTATAAATAATAGTATTTATCAACATATCATTCATTTTGGAAATAAAAATAGTAATAAAATCGGTTTGGAAAACTAAACATCTAAATTAGGAAACACTAACCAAAAATACCAAAATTGGAGAGAAAAATAGCAAAAGAAAAAAGAATATTAAACTAGACAAAATGAAAAGGGGCACCGTAGGATTTGAATCTAGGTTCATAGGGGGCAGTAGAAGAGATTTCACCACTTGAATCATTAAATCCTTTGTTAAATCAATGAAGATACAACATATTTCAATATTGCACAGGGGGCAGCTGCCCCCCTTCCCTCCTCCCTTCCTCCGCCCATGATCGTAACCAAACAGATTATCATGTGAGTTCGGTTGTGTTAAATCAAAATTTAGTTTAATTTCTTTAATCTAAACAAAATTATTTATTTTTCCCTTTTTACTAACTTTGCAATTTAAATTTTCTATTTTTTATTTAGTAATTTTATCTTTTAGGATTATAAATCGATTACAAATTTTCCTTTTATTGTTAATATTATGTGGCAAAATCTAATTAGATTTTTTTTTTACAGATGTCAAAATCTGATCGATTAACTTGACACATATTGCGATCACAGTACAAGAAAACAACGGATTTCGGACGATCGAATCCGTCGGAATCCCGTCCGAAACAGCCATTCCAGACGGATTTCCGACGGATTTTGGCCGTCGGTTCTATCTCCTCGAAAATAGAAATCCGTCGGAAATCCCTCGGAAATTTCCGACGGATTTCCGAGGGCCATTTTAACCGACGAATTTCCGAGGACAAATCCGTCGGGGAATATACCGATAGATTTCCGAGGAATATTCCGTTTGTGAGTTTTCCGACGGATTTCCGAGGAATATTCCGTCTGAGAGTATCCCGACGGATTTCCGAGGGCATAAATACCAACGGTTTTCCGAGGCATTGAGGATCGATCGAACTAAAAAGATGGGATCGATCGGTCCTAGTCCGTCGGAAATCCCTCGGAAATTTCCGAGGGATTTTATATATATATATATTTTTAAAAATATTTATAAAATCATTATTTAATTCTTTTATTAAATAATATATAAAAAACGAAAATTATAAATGAATTAATATTAAAAACATTACAAAAAGTTTT
>PKMM01020117.1:195488-216115 GCA_002933915.1 Eutrema heterophyllum
GAGGTTAACCTCTTCGAGCGCCATTATAGTTGCAGGGACATAATCGAGCTGACGAGCTCCGTGGTTAGAAACTATAATCCCTGCAGCTCCATATTCAACCGCGATTCTTGCTGCAAAATTTCGAATGATCAGAGAAATCTTCTTAACATTATGAAAATTCAAAGTAAGAGGTTGACGGAGATGATTACCATCCTCCGCTGTAATAACACCCTTGACAAGAATTGGCAAGCTTGTGATAGATTGGAACCACTTTATATCCTTAAAGAAGAGAAATGACAGTGAAAAGAAGTGAGATTATTATGTTTCTGAATCTCGGCGGGCGAAAAAAGTAATTATCAACTGAAAGTCTTGTTACAGATTCTGACCTTCCAGCTTGATCAACTTGACCAGCAACATATGAAGCTAGCCCTGAGTCATTGGTCTGCAATTATCGACAGAAAAACAAAAGTAAAGATTTTTTAAGGATTGAGCTTTTAGATCCATTGTTTATCATTGTGATTGTGCCACTGACCTTGTCGATTTTCCCAAGATCCAACCCTTCGAAGTTTTTCAACGTCAGACCTCGAGGAAGAGCGAATCTGCAAAGATAATATCCATCAAGATAAGCAAAAGACCTCACAATTTTTTTTTTTTGCATGATGGAGTGAAGTTTCATCACCTGTTTTTATGTCGGATTCTCTGCGTCCGAGCCTCAGGGTATCTACAGTAAGAGCAATCGCTTTGAATCCAGCTTCTTCAGCTCGTTTCACAAGCTGTCTAACCACATTTCTGTCCTTATAAACCTGATTCAAGATAATTAATACCCATATTTAAAACCCAAGCCAGACCAAAAGAAGTAGTAGATCTTATGAAACTTACATAGAGTTGGAAAAAGCGAATCCCGGGTCCTGTGGAAGCAACTTCCTCAACACTACAAGTAGCCCACGAAGATAAAGTCTGAAAATATCAAAAGTTGCATTTACGAATAATCCGAGAGCGCCTCAAAAGTAACTAGAATGAATAGATAAAGGAAGATATCAAGTAAGGTGAGATAGAAACCATGATTGTTCCAGCAGCAGAAGTAGCTCTCGCGGTTGCAAGCTCGCCTGCAACGAAATAAACCATTTCCACAAAGTGAGAACGAGTATTCTCTAAGTTAAGAGAAATGAGAATGCATACATACAATATATGTTAAATACAAAAGCTAAGATCTTTTTATCAGATATAGTTACTCTTAAGCTAAAATCATTTTTTCTTCACAAGACATCTCTAAAGACATCACATAGATAACTCTAAGAGACTTACCATCAGGGTGAGCCATTTTCTGCATTGCTGAAGGAGCAATCATGATCGGCATAGAAATGTTAAAACCTAAAACCGTTGTGCTCACATCAATCTTGCTTACATCGATGAGAATCCGAGGCCTAAATCTGTTTCAAACACATGAAAACAAGAAACAGTTAAAAAATTTGGATTATATAGTTCCTTAGTTGTTAATTCTTGTTTCCCTTACATGATCCTGGAGAAAGCGTTTCGATTCTCTTGAAGAGTCCATTGATCCTCTGCACCAGATGCATAGTAATCATAAACCATCTTTGGTAATTTCTCTTTGCGATCTTCTCATATTCCATCACATTTGTTATCTCCATTTTTTGTTTCTTCTTCTCCAACCTCAAAAGAAATTCCTGTTCAATGAAACATCTATTTCAACTTTTTTTCATCATCAAAATCACTTACTCAAATTCCAGAATTGAAGATTTAGAAACAATAACGAAGACTGAAAAACTAAAAGGTCAACCTATAAACAGTACAGTAAGCAGAGTCACAGAATCAAACAAAATCTAACACAGATTCTAAAATCACAGGAAGGATCTTCATTCGCTCACTTTGATTTTCGATCCAAAAAAAACATCCAAACAAATCATAAACATAGAGCTTACACCGAGAGCGGCTTGGTCTTCTTCTTCTTGGGAAGGTGGCGAAGAATACTATAAGAGTTGACTTTGTTTTTAAATCACAAACTTTGTTTGACTCGGCCAAAATAGGCATGTCGTTAAGTCTCCGTTCATAATTTCCGTTAAAGAGAAAACAACGTTGTTTTGTTTTAAAATTTAAACGGGAAAATGTCATTTAAATCCTCAACTTTCAAAATTAGGCCATTAAAAGCACGAACTTTCGTTGACTCGGCCATTTAAATCCTCAACTTTCGTTGACTCGGCCAAAAAGAGCATGGTCTTAAGTCCGTAAACGGAACGGATTGACGGGGTTAAAATTCCGTTAAAACTGAAGGTTAACTCATACGACGTCGTTTTAAAACTTTGCCGTCTGTTGTTTTCATCGAAGACATTGAGCTTCCCAAAACGTCGACTGATGATGAATTCACACTCACTGATGAGGGAAATGCGAAGATCGAAGGGACAGGTTCAGGCTTTGTTTGGGATAAAGCTTGGTCACATTGTAGGCAACAAAAAAAATCCTTCATCTGTTAAGAAAAACTAAACAAAAATTCGAGTTTCTTGTTTTGAATCCTGGAAAAAACTGAAAAAGCTTGTTTCTTGTACAATGTAGGTAACAAATTATCATGTCATTGCCAAGTTAGCTACAGATCAGAGTGGATTACAACGTTGTAAGGTCTCCTTCTTCTTTAAACCAATTGCTGCTAAAACCAACAAAGCCAAACGAAGTAACTTGAGAGCGAATCAATGTTTGGTTTTTGTGCAGGAGTCTCTAGTTGATGCCATGGGAACAAGATTTAGTAAGGTTGGGAAAATTGTGGGTCTTGATCCAGATAATGATCTAGCTGTATTGAAGGTAATCTAAGGCAAATGATATTGAACATATTCTCAGACCATTTTGAGTCATATACCTGTTTAGTCCTTTTTAACACCTGTTATATTTTCAGATTGATACCGAGGGACGCGAATTAAAACATGTTGTTCTCGGTACCTCCAGTGATCTACGCGTAGGTCAGAATTGCTTCGCGATCGGGAATCCGTATGGATATGAAAACACTTTGACAATAGGGGTAAGAGTAAGAAGATCCTGAGTTTTTGTATATATATACACACTGAAGTCTAAACATTTCACTTGAAACTTGAAAGGGGATTGTTTGTTATTCATGGGGATTTGTAGGTTGTGAGTGGGTTGGGAAGAGAGATACCTTCAACTAATGGGAAGAGTATTCGAGAAGCTATCCAAACAGATGCTGATATTAACTCAGGTAAATTCACAAAACATCTCTCACTTTTTCCATCCCATTCGGTTTTATGAAAATCGCAGCTTTTTCGTTATGTTAATATGTAGGAAATTTTGGAGGGCCATTGTGATACACTCAGAGTTTAACCCTAAAAGTAACTACTGCAAGAGCACAGCTAACGAAGTAGTATTGTAGGGATCGAATCCACATAGACCAAATGAAACACTACGAGAATGCAGAAAGAAAGTAAAGCCAAGACTAATGACAATTGTTTGTGGTTTTGTATCTTCTAAAACTAAGAATGACAAGTTAAAGGATGTAAACTCAATAAGGAAAAATGCTAGGTCTTCAGGTAATTCGCAGGAAATCAAGACTCACTAAATAGATTATCGAACAGGGAATGAATTAAGAATCGTTCTCGAACTCAAACATGAAAGTCTAGCTAGCCCACTGTTGTGGCACTAACTACTATGCCAATCAACCTAAGAATCTAAACTGTCGTTTGACCTTAAAATTCTAGGCACGCATTAAAGTTCAGGTTTGATAAGTTCACAAATCGCTTTAGCATCAGCTTTCGTTGGCTAAAGACAATTTGCTCATCTAAGTTCTTTCAGGAAACCTAAATCACTTTTGATGTTTAGATTAATCCTAAGATCAGAAACTAGGTGATCAATCTAGTCTAAGCCTTAAACTCAACAATAGATGAAGAACTCTATCTGATTCCCTATTCTAACAAATCCGTTTCAGTGATTCATGAAAATCTTTTGAAACCCTAAAAACCTAACAGGGAGATTACTCAGACATGGAAACATAGAAAACACAGAAAGATGAAAATAAATTCATAATCAAATAAGAATAAAATCCAAAAGGGTTCAGAAATCTTCTCTGGTATGTGAGTTAGAGGTTTGTCTCCCCAAATCTTACAAGTGCCAAAAGCCAGAAGTTCTCTGATGAATAAAATAAAGCGTAGCCTAAATAATGGCTGAAAAATAGGATATAAAGGTCTAAAACACGTTTTTCTCTAATCTAGGGCGAAACCGGTCCAAAATAAGGAAAACAAAAATTTCCTTTTTCTTCAATGTCGCTTAACCAGCCGGTTTAGGAAATGATGCGTTAAAAACGCATCACATCAACTCCCCCAGACTTAGTCTTTTGCTTGCCTTCAAGCAAACAGAAAACCAAGAAATAGAAACGAGGTTTGAAAAACACGGAGACTCACATTTCCTTTATAACACTGCAATGACCATCCTACTGAGTAATCCACACGTTGCCAAACCAGCTCCAAATCAAACCACCATGTACTTCTCTGCAAGCATCGCAGCCTCCTAGATTCAACTCATCATCTCACAGAATAATCCAAAAGCCATCATCGCTGGGTCTCATCAAAGATCATAGTGCCAAGAACCTTTTAGACTCTTTCCCTTTCGATACCATGACAAGCCAACCATACAACCTTTGGTACTCTTTCCCTCCCCCAGACTTATTCTTTTCTCATTCTCTTTTTTTTTCTTTTTTTATCAAGGTTCACGAGACGCGAGTATTGATGGTGTTTGCCACCGAATCCCCGGTTCATCCCCTTTTTATCTCAAAGGTGTAGGCGAATAATGGGATCGCAGGAAATTTTCCTAGCCTTCGCTTCCAACTTTGTGTGATCATTTCTTTGAAGTAGAATAATGGGATCGCATGAAATTTTCCGAACCCTCTACTCAAAAGAAAATCATTTCATCTTTTCTGCTTTTATTTATTACTTAGAATAGGGGAGAGGAGTACCGTCACTTTTCACACAGGTTGTCTTGTCATATACGAATGAGGAATCAAGCTCTGAAGACACCAATCACAGTGATGAGGTAAAAGGAAGAGCTCAGAAATTAGCTCAAGCTCTTGAATTTTCCTGGAAACATGGATGCCTCTGATTAACTGGTCAGCTTTTAGATTTTCCATTAGTCTGGTCTGAAACTAGCTCTGCAACAATGGTCACTTAGATGAAAAACCACATAAGAATTCAAAGGTTATGATCATCATCTCCAATAAGTTTTGACTCAATAAAATAGACTGACTCAAGAAAAACATCAAAATGACTCAAAAGAAGACAAAAGAAAGAAAACAATGTTAGTAACGACAAGTACCGTCCCCCAGACTTACCTCACACCGTCCCGGTGTGAAAATAAACCAGAGAGAAGGCAAAAGAAAATAAAGTAAAAGTAAAATGGATAGTACAATGGAAAGAAAGTGTTACTCCTGCTCAGAGCTGAGAGTCTGTGGAGCTGTGGTTGTCGGCCTCTCCAACGCGCCTCCTATGCCTGTCGAGGCGTGCTCCAGGGTCTGAGAAACCGCCCGTATCATTAGCGTATGTGGTCCCGTGTCCAGCAACATCGGTCCCGTCTCTAGCAGCATCTGGCATGTCATCATCTGGCTCTCTGGTGGCGGCAGCGCGGAGGCAAGAAGGTGGTCTTGGGCATCTGATCGTGGCAAGTGCACCCCAAATCTTCTGCATCATCCCGTTGTTCTTCCTCTGAGAATCGGCCAACCAAGCCCAACGCTCCCCTTCTGTAGCATATGAATGAAGTGTAGGGAGATCGAACTCACCCGTATACGCATGAAGAAGGTACTCCAACGTGTCATGAGACTGAGAAGTCTGCCCAGGTGCCCGCGGACCCAAGAAGTCTGATGCCTGCTCATCCTCCAAGAAAGGCTGTGAAGATCGCGAAGAGCGACCCATACGCGGTGCAATGGCGTATGAAGGGTTTGCGCACATGTGTTCAGGTCCGGGCAAGAACTCCAAGTTTGCTCAAGAGTCGAGAGTAGTGAGTGTGTGTTTGGGGAGTTTGCAATGCTGGTAAGATGCCAGCACGATCCTGAAATCGATAAACAAAGCCCTTCCGGAAGATGTGGGTGTGGATGAAATACTGCTCGTGGAGACAGTCAATCTTATCGATGCAGGGCGTCCTCGTGAGATCGATGTTATGGAACCGGAAAATCGACGTCAAGAGGCTCCCTATCGACTCCTTCATGTCACCCGTAGTAAGACCCGTGGACTTCTTCTTCCCAGCAGCCTTAGGAAGACCCCTGAACTTCTTCTGCACCAGCACCTGAGCGAATTTGACCCAAAGCTAATATCATGTTCCAATGGAGGCGCAGTGTGGTAAATGGTGGAAACAAATGGAGGCAGGCCAAAGTGTAGCATCATCAATTCCTCCTTCCGCAAAGCCCCTGACTCTTCCTTAGCAAACAATATGTTGCTCAGGATCTTAGCAACGACTCGAACCACAGGGTTCCTGATCAGTGTGAGCTTTGCTTCTCGTGATTCCCAGCCACCTGAGCCAATTACATTCCATAGCATGGAAAGTGCAGCGTCCGAGAAGTCATCGAAAGGAAATCGACAACTCTCATTGTTCCTGTCGAGGCCATAGAGATCACACAAATCCGGAATGGAAATCTCATAGATGATACCGCTGGAGAAGTAGGAAAGAACCCCTTCATTGGCTGTGGGATTGTGCTCGTCTTTGAATCTGAGCTCCGCGGAGGCAAGGAACTAGCGGACTAACTCTGGATAAAGAGGATAAGTAGTGTAAGCCATGTGTCCGAACCCCAATCGTTCCAGCATCTCCTGCACAAACTCCTTGATGCCCATCTTACACAGAGTCCTTGCGCAAACAAACTTTGTAGGCACCATGTCGATATGTAGTAACCCATTGTAGAACAATGGAAATCCGCCCATGCTTCGCCAGGTTTGCGGAATCTATAATGGGGATATGATTTCATCGAAGTAGAGGTCTCATCCGGAATCCCTGCATGTGTGAAACGTTTGTTGCCAGGTCTAGGCCAAGGAGCTGTGGTTCGTACTTCTGCCTCTCCTTCCTCTTCTTCCTCTGTTGCTACCGGAACACGACTCGTTTGGCCTTTTTCTTTGCCCTTCTGTTTCAATGCCTGCGTTGTTTGATTACTCTGCTGTTGTTTGTGTGCTCTAGTACGCGGTGGATTCTTCCGAGTGACAACAGCGCCATCCCTGTTTACTTTCATTGTCTGCAAAGCACAACAATAGAGCAAAGCACAACAATAGAGCAAAGTCCATATTTATCCAAATTTTCGAAATCGAGAAGAATAGTCGAAAGTGCGAGATTCAAGTACGGAATGGACATCTCGAATAACAACCACCAGAGATTCAGCACAATATTCCTCAACACATCAACGATCGAACATTTATTCGTTGTTTCAAAACAAAATTTGCTCAAAATGTTCACCTAAACTTCCAAAGTTAAGTTCAAGCACACAAATCAGTGAAACAAGGTAGGAGAGTGCACGAAATCATCCTAGGATATCATAGCAAACCACGAATTCATCCAAGAACAAAGAACAAACCCGGAGTTTCACCTTGAACACATGATTTTCGGACCTAAAATTGGAGATAGAGATGCGTACCTTTGCAGATCGAAGATGGGAGTGGTAGAACCAGATAGAGGACGAAAAACCGATGGGATTAGAGCCAAAAATAGTCAAAAACCGTTGAGAATCGAGAGAGATATGAATAGTTGAAGTTTGGTTTTCTCAAAAGCTCTCAAAGAAGATTTTTTTTTAAAAACAATTTGGGGAAGAAGAAGGTTTAGATAGACAAAATCGTAGGGGAAAAGGAAAAAAATTGTGTGTGTTTTTTTTTTTTTTCTTTAAAACGAGTACTTACTTGGAATATCGATCGATCTCAGAAGGAACGATCAATCGATCTCAGAAGGAACGATCGATCCTTTTTCTCTCTGCCCGTGTCTCGCCATTTAGATCGATCAATCCCGGTTTGGACCGATCGATCATTTTTCTTTATGCCAGCATTCATCTTTTCGATCGATCGGTTGAAATGAGGACTGATCGATCCTTTTTCTTTCTGCCCGTGTCTCCGGTTTTCGATCGATCGATCGTGAAGTAGACCGATCGATCGATTTTCGTTCGAGCCCTTCTTTTTTTTCTTTTTTTGTTGTTTTTTTTTTTTTGACCTGACACACTTAGACTCAAAGATAAAAATTAGAAAATGTTAGTGAAAACGAAAAGAAAAAAAAATGAAAGTATGTACACTTACCGGTGGGTTGCCTCCCACCAAGTGCTTGTTTTAAGTCACTAGCTTGACTTTGGAGCCTTTTAGGCTAGAAGTGGATCACTGAGAGGAATGGAGTCTCTTTCAGTGATTTCGGTGTCAGCAAAATATGGCTTTAGGCGCTGACCATTAACCACAAATTCACCTCATGCAGTGTCCAGCAACACAACAGCTCCGTATGGCCTCACCTCTTTGATGGTGAATGGCCCAGACCATCGCGATCTCAACTTTCCAGGGAAAAGTTTCAGCCTAGAGTTGAAAAGCAAAACCTGATCATTGGCAGAGAAGTTCCTAGGGATGATCTTCTTGTCATGATAGGCTTTGGTTCTCTCCTTGTAGATCCTTGAATTTTCATATGCCTTGTGGCAAATCTCATCTAACTCGTTCAGCTGAATCATTCTCCTCTTAGATGCAGATTTGATGTCGAAATTCAACGATTTCACTGCCCATGCTGCTTTGTACTCGAGCTCTACTGGAAGGTGACATGGCTTCCCATAGACAAGATGGAATGGGGTTGTGCCAAGAGGCGTCTTGTAAGCAACCCTATAAGCCCAAAGTGCGTCATCAAGCTTCACAGCCCAATCCTTTCGCGTAGTGCTCACAGTCTTTTGAAGAATACTCTTTATTTCCCTGTTGGAAATCTCAACTTGGCCACTCGTCTGAGGATGGTAAAGAGTGGCTACTTTGTGCTTCCCACCATTCTTCTTCAAGAGATTCTCAAAGACTTTGTTGATGAAATGAGATCCACCATCGCTGATTACAACTCTTGGTACTCCAAACCTTGGGAAAATCACATATTTGAACATCTTGAGAACCACCTTGGAGTCATTCGTAGGACTGGCCATTGCTTCTACCCACTTGGACACATAGTCCACAACAACAAGAATGTAATTATGCCCATAAGAGGATGGAAACGGACCCATGAAGTCAATTCCCCAGCAATCAAACACCTCAACCTCCAATATGAAATTCTGAGGCATCTCATTTCTCTTGCTAATGTTCCCTTGCCTTTGACAGGCATCACACTTAGAAACAAAAGCACGAGCATCTTAAAACATGGTGGGCCACCAAAAACCAGCCTGCAGCACCTTAGACACCGTCTTGAAGGTAGCAAAATGTCCTGCGTAATTCGACCCATGGCAATGGAAGAGAATACCTGGAATTTCTTCCTCTGAAACACATCGCCTAAAAATGCCATCAGAACACTGCTTATACAAGTACGACTCATCCCATAAATAATGTCTGATGTCACACATGAATTTCTTCTTTCTGTACCCTGTAAAACCTTTTGGCTTCACCTCTGCAGCTAGATAATTGGCTATCTTGCCAAACCAAGGAATCTCAGGAAACGTGGCATCTTGAGGAGGCACATCATCGATGGAATAGATGTTTTCTTCACAGAGAAAGTCATTTATGGGGACTTCCCCTTCTACGCGCAGCCTGGACAAATGATCTGCAACTCCATTTTCGACCCCCTTCTTGTCCTTAACCTCGATGTCAAATTCCTGCAGCAAGAGCATCCATCGCAACAGTCTAGGCTTGTTATCTTTCTTAGAGAATATATACCTTATGGCAGCATGGTCTGTATGAACGATGACCTTGGAGCCCACAAGATATGTCATGAATTTCTCACAAGCATAAACAACTGCAAGAAGCTCCTTCTCCGTAGTAGCATACTTGCATTGTGCATCATCAAGAGTTGTGCTTGCATAATAAATGACATGCAGCCTCTTCTCTTTTCGTTGTCTCAAAATAGCTCCCACAGCATAGTCACTGCCATCACACATCACCTCGAAGGGTAATTCCTAGTCTGGTGGCTGCACTATGGGTGCACTCACAACTGCTCCCTTGAGTGTGTGGAAGGCTTCTAAACACTCATCATTGAAGTCAAACTTCACATCTTTGCACAACAGTCGCGTCAGAGGTCTAGCAATCTTTGAGAAGTCCTTGATGAACCTTCTATAGAAACCAGCATGCCCAAGAAAACTCATGATGCCTTTGACAGAATTCGGTGGCTGCAGGCTTGTCATGACCTCGATCTTAGCTCTGTCGACTTCGATCCCCTTCTCTGAAATCTTGTGACCCAAGACAATCCCATCCTTCACCATGAAATGGCATTTCTCCCAGTTCAAGACCAAATGCTTCTCCTCACAGCGCCTGAGTATCCTGCACAAATTAGAAAGACAAACATCAAAGGAGGATCCATAGACAAAAAAGTCGTCCATGAAAACCTCCATTATGTCTTCAATCATGTTAGTGAAAATCGACATCATGCAACGCTGGAACGTGGCTGGCGCATTACACAAGCCAAATGGCATCTGTGATAAGCAAAAGTGCTATAAGGACATGTGAATGTGGTATTCTTCTGGTCATCTGGATGAATAAGAATCTGAAAGAAACCAGAATAACCATCTAGAAAACAGTAGTAAGGATGGTTAGCCAATCTCTCAAGCATATGATCAATAAAAGGCAGAGGAAAATGATTTTTGCGAGTTGCAGCATTCAATTTCCTATAATCAATGCACATTCTATGACCAGTGACAGCTCTAGTTGGGATCAACTCATTCCTATCGTTCTTAACTACTGTCACACCACCTTTCTTAGGTACTACATGCACTGGACTCACCCATGTACTATCAGAAATAGTATATATGATACCAGCCTCTAGAAGTTTCATTATCTCCTTCTTTACAACATCTTTTAGACTCGGGTTTAACCGTCTCTGATGTTCTATAGAAGTCCTCGATTCATCTTCTAGATGTATCCTATGCATGCAAAGATCTGGTGAGATTCCTGTAATGTCGTCTAGAGAATAGCCTAATACTCTACAATATTTCCTCAGTTCGCACAAAAGTAAGGCAGTCTCAGCATTGTTTAATCCAGCATTAATGATTACATGATATGTGGAGTTAGGACCAAGAAATGCGTACCTTAGCCCAGTGGGAAGTGGTTTGAGCTCGATTTGTGGAGCTTTCAGCTCGCTCCATGGATTGACAGCTTGTGCCGGAGGCTCAGCTGTTGGCGATTTTTCTGCAGCTCCATCAAGTGCAACAAAAGCTACCATCTTCTCCACTCTCGCGCTTGAATCAAGCATCTTTGCATAGCCAGCTGTATCCTCGCTCAAGTACCCAAACTCACTCTCAGACTGTGTCAAAGCGATCTCAAGCGGATCATCTACCAGCATCTCGTCTGATACTCCCTCAGTGGCCTCAGAAACCCAGTCAATCCAGAATGTCTGACCATCTATCGTCGGCTTCTTCAGCAACTTATCCACCTCGATCTTCATTATCAAATCACCCAAATGAAGATCGATCTTACCCTTCTACACATCGATAATGGCTCCTGCTGTAGCCAAGAAAGGTCTTCCCAATATGAGAGGGTCTTTCGGCTCTGTGTCTAGCTCAAGAACCACAAAGTCTGCTGGAATGTAGCCATTACCAATCTTTACTGGCAAGTCCTCGAGAATACCCAGTGGGAGTTTCACAGAACGATCAACAAACACCAAAGAGACTCTTGTCGGCTTGAATGATGTGAGGCCAAGACGCTTAGCAACAGAATAAGGCATGAGATTCACACTAGCACCCAAATCACAGAAAGAGCGCTCAAAGGTCAAAGCTCCAATCTGCACAAAAAGTACAAATCTCCCAGGATCACCCAATTTCTTAGGCATCCTACCTTGCAACAAGGCGCTGCACTCCTCTGTGATCATCATCACACCTTCCTCACTAGTGATCTTGTTAGTGACCATGTCCTTCACATACTTTTTCAAAGGAGGAACCATATGAACTGCATCAACAAAAGGAAGCCTCACAGAGAGCTCATTCACAAGCGCCTTGCATTTTGCTTGCTCAAGGTCCTTTTGTGTCTTCTTTGGGCGCGTAGGATAAGGAAACTTAGGCACATAGTTATAGGTTCCTCAACGACTACCTGAGGCTTAGATGAAGTATTTGTCTCTTCTGTTACACCATCTTTTTCGACATCTATGATCTCAGGAGTCTTCTTGTTCTTATCAGAATCAGCCACAGTTTCAACCTTTTTCCCATTCCTCAATGTGATTGCTTGGACAAACTCATTTCTTGGATTCGGTTCTCCTTTTTCTGGAAGAACTCCACTAGGCCTCTTAATCACTTCTGCTGTCTGAGCTACCTGTGTGTCAAGCTTCTTCACATGAGTCTGGATGGATTCGAACTTGCTGTTGAGATCCTGATACATCCCATCCACTTTGACATTCATCTCATTTGCCGTCTTCTGTTGATTTATCATCAACTGCTGCATCATAGCTTCAAGCTTAGACTCCTGGTTAGGCTGAGGGTTAGAGAATTGCTGCTTCTGCTGAAAACCACCCTGATTCTAGAAACTGTTATGTCCATGATTTTGCACTAACTGTTTATGCTGGAAACCCTGTGCAAATGGCTTCTGTCCGTGATTTTGCACGCTAGCCTGCTAAAATCCTTTGGAGAAAATGCTGACGCCCTGATTTTGCACGAACGTTTTTGCTGAAAATTCTGGACGCCCTGATTTTACATGCCAGTCTGCTGTGGATAAAACTAATCTTGAGGGTTCTCAACATTCGTGCTTCTGTAGGAAAGGTTGGGATGATTCCTGTAGTTCTGGTTAAACCCCCTGTTGGAAAATCCACGATTATGCACGTAGTTCACCTCATCCTCATTCTCTGTTTCTCCCTCAGCAACCTCCTGGTAAAATCCAGCATCTCCAGTGTCCTCACAATAGTTAACTCCTTTTTGAGTGCTTTGAAGAAGCAAAGTTAAGTTGTTAATCTTGGCAGTCAAATCAGCCATCGCACTCGTCTCAACACTGTTAACACATCGCGACCTATCGTACTCTGGATTACGATGGCTCGAGCTCGAAGCAAGGTTCTCAATCAGCTCATATGCTTCCTCCTTGGTCTTGGTCATAAAATCACCATTGCTTGCAGCGTTCAGTGAATTCTTAAAGTCCCAGTCAACTCCATCGTAGAAAATATTCAGTATTTGCTCATTTGAGTAGCCATGGTGAGGACACTCTCGCAGATATTCCATGAATTGTTCCCAAGCCTCATTGAAAGCTTCACCTCCATTTTGCTGGAACTGAGTGATCATGATCCTGAGAGAAGCTGTCTTAGCTTTGGTGTAGAAGTGATCCAGGAATGCTGATCTTGTTAACTCCCAACTGGTCAAAGAACTAGGAGCCAGAGATTTAAGCCACCTCAGAGCTCTGTCACTCAAAGAGAACGAGAAAAGCTTGCACTTTAGATAGTTCACAGGGACTCCATTAGCACTAGTCGTGCTGCAGATCTCTTCAAATGTCTCAATATGATCCATGGGATTCTCAGTAGCCTTCCCATAGAACAAGTGCTGCTTGACAAGAGATATGATCTGGGGCTTGATCTCAAAGTTTTGCCTCTGAATAGGCGGTGGGCGAATAGCAGCCCTGTCTTGGTAGAATGCATGTGGAGTGTCGACAACACCAATTGCTTGGCGTGGAGGAGGTTGTCGAGCATTCCTCTGGGCTTGTGCAAGCTGGTTCGCAGCATCGAGCCTGCATTTGTCGCTGTTGTGCTTCAGCAGCTTGTCTCTGAAACTCCTCAGCTTGTCTCTGAGCAGCAGCAGCAGCGACATCGTCTGGATCGATGACATCGTCACGAGCATGGAGAAGAGGGTTTATGGGATTCCCTTCCGCGTCATACTCGATCTGATTGTTGCCATCTACGAGTGGATTTTGGAGATCACGGTTTCCTGGCAAGTTAGCCATCTCTTTCCTTCTCATGTTGTTTTCTTGTTCTATTCGTGCTAACTCCTCATTGTTCACCTGAAGCAGATTGCTAGAACCTGAGCTTCTGGTCATAAACCTGGAACACCCGAGAGAGCGCAAGAAAAAAAAAAAAAACTAGTTAGTAATGACAAAAATAAATTCTTAGTCTGAACTTTCGTCTAAGACTCGTAGGCAACGTTTTTTGGTCCCCTTGATACACTCAGAGTTTAACCCTAAAAGTAACTACTGCAAGAGCACAGCTAACGAAGTAGTATTGTAGGATCGAATCCACAGAGACCAAATGAAACACTACGAGAATGCAGAAAGAAAGTAAAGCTAAGACTAATGACAATTGTTTGTGGTTTTGTATCTTCTAAAACTAAGAATGACAAGTTAAAGGATGTAAACTCAATAAGGAAAAACGCTAGGTGTTTAGGTAATTCGCAGGAAATCAAGACTCACTAAACAGATTATCGAACAGGGAATGAATTAAGAACCGTTCTCAAACTCAAACATGAAAGTCTAGCTAGCCCACTGCATAAAGAAAGTAAAGCTAAGACTAATGAAAATTGTTTGTGGTTTTGTATCTTCTAAAACTAAGAATGACAAGTTAAAGGATGTAAATTCAATAAGGAAAAACGCTAGGTCTTTAGGTAATTCGCAGGAAATCAAGACTCATTAAACATATTATCGAACAGGGAATGAATTAAGAACCGTTCTCAAACTCAAACATGAAAGTCTAGCTAGCCCACTGTTGTGGCACTAACTACTATGCCAATCAACCTAAGAATCTAAACTGTCGTTTGACCTTAAAATTCTAGGCATGCATTAAAGTTCAGGTTTGATAAGTTCACAAATTGCCTTAGCATCAGCTTTCGTTGGCTAAGGACAATTTGATCATCTAAGTTCTTTCAGGAAACCTAAATCACTTTTGATGTTTAGATTAATCCTAAGATCAGAAACTAGGTGATCAATCTAGTCTAAGCCTTAAACTCAATAATAGATGAAGAACTCTATGTGATTCCCTATTCTAACAGATCCGTTTCAGGGATTCATGAAAATCCTTTGAAACCCTAAAAACCATGAATCCCTAAAAACCTAACAGAGAGATTACTCAGACATGGAAACAGAGAAAACACAGAAATATGAAAAGAAATTCATAATCAAATAAGAATAAATCCAAAAGGGTTCAGAAATCTTCTCCAGTACGTGAGTTAGAGGTTTGTCTCCCCAAATCTTACAAGTGCCAAAAGCCAGAAGTTCTCTGATGAATAAAATAAAGCGTAGCCTAAACAATGGCTGAAAAATAGGATATAAAGGTCTAAAACACGTTTTTCTCTGATCTAGGGCGAAACCGGTCCAAAATAAGGAAAACAAAAATTTCCTTTTTCTTCAATGTAGCTTAACCAGCCGGTTTAGGAAAGGATCGATCGATCCAATAAAGGTGAAATGTGATATTTTACCAAATCTAAGAACATAAACATAACTTTGTTCTTTGATTCTCTGTTTTAAAACTTGAATAAGATACTGAAGAAGAGAATTTTTGCGTTGCAGGGACGGCTATGTCTTCCGGTGTGAACTTTGCCATTCCCATTGACATTCCGGTGTGAACTTTGCCATTCCCATTGACACAGTTGTTCGAATAGTACCCTACCTCATTGTGTATGGAACAGCTTACAGAGAGATTCTGAAGGAAAAAAAATCATATTCTTTGAATTTTTTTCTATAGTTGTTGTCTTGTTGATAATACAATTTGAAAAGATTCAGACTTTAGTCTTCTAAATGTAAATACAAAAAAAATTCCAAAAGGGTTTCCAATGCATGTATACATATTTATCATACAATACAAGGACATGGAATGAAGTTTTGATTTTGGGCATAATGAAGAGACCAAATCCATGATAAAGACTAATATTTGTTACGCATTGATGAAATCTCGAGAGATTCTCTCATCAAGGCTTGAAATATGGATAAATACATTCTCCTCTTCAGTACTTTTTCTACTCTTTCAGCTGAACCAATGAAAGCTGTTCCTCGAGAGAGCAATCGACATGGCAAGATGTCATGCAAGAGGAAGGGATTAGGATCATACCAAGACATCATTGTTCAGTAGGCGAAGGAGACGATTTTCTTATGCTACGATACTCCACAGTGTCCTGGAGAATTATGTTTCCTTGTTTGTCGATGCAATGGAAATTGCCAAGGAAGAATCTCCCGTCTTTGATTCCAACGAGCATCTAGCGGAACAAGAGCTTTCTCACTCGAGGCTCGAGCTATCGGATCTAAATCCAACCCTTCAGAGGTCGATGCAACAGTGGTGGCGCTTCTCTCTGCATCTTGTTCCATTCCCACAACAGGCTCTTGTGCTTGTATATGCTTTAATACCAGAACAAGCTTAAACATCAATAACACAAAAAAGGGAACAATCGCATTATGAAGAAATAGAGTAACATTCGAATCAGATAGATGCAATAACCAAAGTTGCATCTTGTTCTAGGCTCAATAATATAAATTATGTTCAAACCAAACAGTGCTTATTCCGGAATCTAAAAGTTGAAAAACTTGACACATGAACTAAAAGCCAATTCATTTCCCCAGGAGAAATCCTAGATTAACAACTTATCGAATCTAGTCAAGACAATTACAAATTCGAGCCACCTACTTCTAATTTCCCCCACACGGCCACACCAGTCAATCATCAACACGAAATCAGTTCATAAACACTGCCAAAATCGATCAACAAACACGGAGCAAGCCTAGAAGATACCCAAAACCAAAAAAAAATCGAACAAGAAAATATTTAGTTGCAGGGTCGGGTATGTCTTATGAGCTTCACAGATGAGGGCTCGAGAAACCTTAGGATTAATCGATCGTCGATTCGCAGCTTGTCAGAGAAGACGAATAGATTGTCGCGTGAAATCAGTTGAAATTTTTCCGGGTGATGTCGGTTTTGCCAAAATAGGGTTTGGGCACGAAATTTTGAAATAAAGGTTGGTCTAAGTGACCTGACCCAAACTGATAAAAGAATCTAACTTATCCGCCGCCGTGTCTTCTCTTCCGTCATCTCCCGAAAGATTTTCTCCGACTGATCGCAATATACTTTCAAAGAATCTCTCATATCGTCTTGATTCCATTGTCGAATTTCAAAACTCTTATGAGCTTCAAATTGAACACATTCTCACTTTGATTTTCTCTAATTTCACCAATTTCAGACTTCTTTAGTCTTTTTCTTCGCACCTAAAAAGGTTTTCTGTTTTCTCAATTCTATCTGACTCTTTTATTCTGATAGATTTTTCTTACTAGCAAAAGTTTTCTCCTTTACGTGCTTTCTAATCAGCATTTGATCTCAAATCTGATCCCAATGGTTGAGCAGAAGAAACAAAAATCTAGTCATAGAAACAATTGAATGGAAATGGTTGACATGCTAGGGGAAAATTTTGTAGTGGAATTGGTTATTCTTTTGTTGTATTCCTCACAATATGATGGACCCCACCAATTAAGTAGAAAATAAGCTTAATTCCTTTCAAAATTGTTACTCTACAAAATAGGAGAGGAACACGTTGGTGGAAAAACACTTAATTCCACTCATTTTTTCCACTCTTTATTAGTCCTCTTGTTTTTCTCCCTTACAAACCATTTGCACCCAATGAGGACAAGAGGAATCAAAAGAGGCGAATTTCGAATGACAATGATGAAAACATCAATAAAGATGAGCTTGTGGTTTACAGAATCTTATGCCCTGTTGGAGTCATTGGAGGTGTTATAGGTAAGAGTGGTAAAGTCATAAATGCAATTAGGCATAACACGAAAGCAAATATCAAAGTTATTGATCAGTTACCTGGTTGCAGCGAAAGAGTCATAGCAATCTATTGCTCGGTTAAAGAGAAATTCGACATAACAAAGAGCGAAACCGAGCCTCTGTGTTGTGCACAAGATGCTCTTCTTAAAGTCCATGATGCAATTGTGAGTTGTGTAGCTAGTGCTGGAGAGAACACTAAGATAGATAGAGATGATAAGAAGGAATGCCGCCTTTTAGTTCTGTCTAGCCAATCTTCTAGTGTGATCGGTAAGGCTGGTTCGAACATTAAGAGGATAAGAAGTAAAAGTCGAGCTAGTGTTAAGGTTGTTTCAAAACATGGAATTTGACAATATAGTTCTGGTAATTCTAATAATTTTCAAGCTTGCTTGCTTTCTTTTGCTTATTGATTTTATCAATGTTTCGTCTTTCTATCAAGTAGATATCGGGTGAGCCTGAATCTGTGAAGAACGCACTTTTCGTTGTTTCTATCATGTACAAAACCAATCCCCGAGAACAGGTTCCTCTAGATTCAACCGTCCAAGAAGTTCCAGCTAGTATTGTAATGCCATCAGATCTTTCTAAGTTGGTCTATCCTCAAACTGGATTATACACAAATGATGATCCTATTCTTCATCGCGGGCAGCTGTTTCATCATTTCTCAATGCACTAAACGTATATGACCTTCAGGGTTATGCATAAACCACTGCGAGTTCAATGCGTGTTTTTGCTTCTGCTCTTCCAGTGTCTCATGGTTTTGGCGGGTCTTCCATATCAGAGGAGTTGATTTTAAAAGTATTGTGCCCTTTGTCCAATATTGGTCGTGTTATCGGGAGAGAAGGATCAACCGTTAAGGGAATAAGAGAAGCAAGCGATTCTCGTATTGAATTTAATAGGACAAAGCATGGTTGGTGATGATGAGTGTGTTATCATTGTCACCGCCACAAAGGTTTGATTCCACTTTTAACCTTCTTTTATAAGTGTTATATTTTTATCATTTCTGTTGTTTGAATACTCCTTTTCTGTGTTTTTCTTCAGGCTCCTGATGATGTGAAATCTATGGCTATTGAAGTTGTTCTTCTTCTGCAAGAGAAGATCAATGATGAGGATGAGGAAAAAGTTAAGATGCAACTTCTTGTTCCTTCCAAGGGTATTGGATGCGTTATAGGGAAAAGTGGCTTGGTCATAACCGAGATCAAGAAAAGACCAAAGCCAATATATGTATCTCGAAAGGGAATAACGATGATCTTGTTGAGGTTGTGATCCTTATCAAAGTTCAAATCTTTTTTATTCTGTTGCTTTATATTCAGTTTTGAAATTTATTTCTTTATAACCATTAGGTATCGGGTAAAGTCAGCAGTGTGAGAGATGCTCTCATTCAGATTGTTCTAAGACTCCGAGAGGATGTTTTAGGCAATAGAGGCAGCATTGCTGCTTGGAATCCTCATGAAAGATGTGATAATAGTAGTTTTTTCTTGGGTACTAGTAATCCTCGTTTTACACTTCCGACTTTTATATCTTCTGTTCCAGAATACGCCCTTGTAGATTTTGATCAGAGGCTAGAAACAGGAGGAAGTAGATTGGGAATGGTTTCTTCAAGCGGACTCTATGGTTATGGAAGTTTCCCGGTAAGGTCACATGTTGAATTCCGCTGATTCTCTTGGGGTAAATCATGACTTATTTTTCTTCATAAATAGGCAGGAGTTAATGGTTTTGGATCAATCGGTTCATACTCATGTGGAGGGTAAGTTTGCAAACTACAACAAAGAGCTTGGCTTATTCTTTATCACTTTTGTCATATGATTCAAACTCTTTTTCTCTGTAAATGTTCTTTGTTGATTTATAGATTGCATACATCTTCTGCCTTGGAGATTATAGTCCTCGAGAATGCAGTGGGTGTAGAGAAACCACCGATAGTGCTTAGCACTAGCCCAAGACCGTAATACCCGAGAAAACCGAAAGAAACCAAGAGAATAAACCCTCTAAGTATAAGGAAGAATATGGAAAAACACTTAGAGAATATTTTAAAAACCTTTAGAGAGAATAAGAGAACTTAGAAATACACTTTTATTTCACTTGTTCAACTTTTCTTTGTTACAAATGAGAGAGGTGATGAGGTATTTATAGCGTCCAAGATATGTTACAAAGGATCTAGATTCTTCTGATATAACCTCTATAGTTCCTAGATATTTTTCTAATCTCTAGAGTTTTCTACATAATATCTAAATATTCTTATCACAAATTATCTAGAAGTTTCTATACTATTAATTATCTAGATATTTTTCTTAAAGATTTCTCTAGAACACTTTAAGGAGGTGATCAACATTCTAGAGTGTTTCTAGAAAACCTCTAGAATTTGGGCCTAATTTTGGTTTTAGTATAATTCATCATAAACCCAAAATTAAGTTTGATCCAAAATCAAGTTTAATTTCAATAGTGGGTAAAGTTATGGGCAAAGGAGGCGGCAATTTGGAGAACATCATAAGGGTTTGTTTCTGAAACCTTTTGATCCTTATTTCAGTTTTCTCTTCCCTCTTTTTTTTTTCATTTGGCATACCTCTCTCTCCTTCAGATATCAGGAGCGATGATAGAAATTTATGATTCCAAAACTTCACATGGTGATCGCATTGCTCTCCTATCTGGCACACCTGAACAGATGCATAGTGCAGAGAACTTGTTCCAAGCTTATATTATGTCCACTTGAAACAGTTTGGGGGTCTTTTCCTTCTCTCCGTCTCTAGGTTTTTGGTGAGTTTCCATCAATTCGGGTTCTCGAGCTTTTCCTCTGTCTCGTTCTTTCTCACTTTGGTTTAGCTTCATAGATG
>PKMM01020133.1:9953-54200 GCA_002933915.1 Eutrema heterophyllum
GAGATATTGGAGCATTTTGGAGCAAAACAGAAGCTTGTGTAGCTGAGTACCCGATTTAGAGTCTCAGTATCGATCGACACCACCTGGTATCGGTCGATACTCACTGCAGCAAGGCACGAAGCGCGACTTTAATGAAGAGTTAAAGAATTGCAAAATTGCCCAGAAGTCTTTAGTATTTACAATTTAGCCCAAAACGTGTTTTAGGAGTTTTAATTAGTTTTTTTAGCCACTTTGGCAAGAAGATTGATTTTACACTTGATTTGATTCTGAGTTTTTGTGAGAGAACTTTCTGAGGGAGACAAGTCTGAGACTCTGTTCGTCCGAGAGAAGATTTCGAACCCTTTTGTTACTCTCCTTTTTGTTATTTATCTGAGTATTATTTCAGTCATGTTTATTGTTTAAATTATCATGTCTGAGTAGTTCTCTTGTTAGGTTCAGGGTTCTCATAAAGGGTTTCTCTGAATGTTAGGTTAATTGAATGATTAGGATTCACCATCTGAATTAGTTCTTCGCCTTAGGTTGCTCTCAAAGCTAATTCTAGACTGATCACCTGGAACTTAGATCTTAGGATAATTGGTTAGGCACGAGATTGCGATTAATTACCTGACGGAACCTAGAGCGAGCAAAATAGCTATTCGCAAAGAGATTTGGTTTAGTTGTTTTGTGAACGGATCAAACTTGAACCAAAAGCTGGTTTAGACTTTAGGATTTGCAAAGAGATTTGGAATTCTAGGATTTAGACTTAGATAGTTTTCGCAGCGAGAGTTGGTTGGCTATACTTTAGTGATTTGAGTTCAAGAACCGCGCTAAATCTGAATCATGTTAGTTAGTTTACTTACATTCATTGAATTCCCTGAGAAATACTCTGAGCCTAATCTCCTTCCCATCGATTACAACTTGTTTGATTTACGCATCTGTTTTTAATTACATATACTTGGTTTAGCTTAATTTTGATCTAAATAATCTATTGTGTGTTTCCCTGAGTCTCTGTGGATTCGATCCCTAAGTATTACAATCGACAAAGCTTTAGTACTTTAGGGTATTAATTTGAGCTTATCATTGCTGAACATGCAAGCACCGCAGCAGCAAAAGCCTGCTTGCTTGTCTTCTTCCGCTAGGTGAGGTTTAGTCAGCTGGGTTATAAATCCATGTGCTGTCATCTTATCTTCGTAAGATGGAGCCTGTAAAAAGAAAATGTAATTTACATGTAAAAAAATAGAAAAATAGCATAGAAAAATAACATGTAAAAATGTAACTAACAACTAATACTAACCTTACAATAAGACCTCTTTTCGGGTGAATCAGGCTTCGAAGTGTCTCCTTCTGCTGCACAATGGATCATACTTTAGAGCATGAAAGTGATAAATCTTTGCAAGGCATAATGCATTATGGAGAGGGGAAAAGAACGTGCGGTTTACACACCTGGAACAGCCACAGCCACTATGTTTTCATCTTTGACATGCTCAGCCAAGTGACTCTCCATCAGAGCTTGCTTTGTCACATTCTCATCATTTTGTGAATCAGGCTTCGAGGTGTCTCCTTCTGCTGCACAGTGGATCATACTTTAGAGCATGAAAATGATAAATCTTCGCAAGGTATAATGCATTATGGAGAGGGGAAAAGAACGTGCGGTTTACACACCTGGGACAGCCACAACCACTGTTGATGTAAGACTCGATTTACACCAAGCTTTACTCAAAAGAATCGAGTCTCAAAGGCTTGTGATGGAAGCGATGATGATGGAGAGTAACCAAGGTTTGTTGATTCCACAACAACAAGTAACCGTGTGCTTGATTCCACAAACACAAGAGACTCAATCCCAAAGGCTATTCCTCGTGAGGGATTAGAGACTCAACACGAAGACTAAGTGAATTGATTCCACAAGACACTAAGACTCGCAAGAACAAGCTTTGATTTAAAGACACAAGTGTTTGAAGCAAAAACTAATGAGATTTCTTATTACTTAATGACTTCGTGAGTACAAATAATGAAGAGACATAGCTTATATAAGGCTTGTCATGAATCAAAGACAACGCTAATAAACTTAAACAAAGAAAACAATAAATCAAATAGATTGTAATTTGGTCGCCATTGATGTCTACTAGCCGTTGGGCATTAAAGGAGTTACGGCGCTCTTGCTGTGTGAAGAGAAAGTGAGGCTGCGTAGGGTTTCTTTGAGTGATGAACGTCTGGGATCAGCTGAGGTGAATGGAGGGTCGAGATTAGATGAGATGATCAAGTGATGATCTCCTCGCCTAAGTGAAACGTGCGATTTGCCGTTTATGGCAAGTCTTGTAGTAACTTGGCCAAAACGACATAGCTCTGGAAATAGACGTGTCTTAACTTGATCTGGTGGTCTTGGGTCCTTGGTAACTCCAGTAGACGTCATAACACGTTAGGGAAAGGCGCTGGTGTGATCATATCTCGGACTTTCCTTACTTGGACGAAAAGTGACCCGTGCGAGAGTGTGAGTGTCTCTAGGTGGATCCAGGTCATTCCAAGTTGGATCTTCAGCTAAGGGGCTCCTTAAGAGACTCCCGTAAGTGGGCCTAGTCTCAAATAGGTCAGGTCGTGGGGGACTTGGCGTGAAACGCATCGTTTCTGGCCCATACATATTGGTGGACGCTCCGTAGAGTAAAGCAAGTGTAGCTCCTGGTTTTGGCCGGGTCAGGGGTGATGTGACTCGACCAATGTCTTCTCCTGGGTCAGTTGGATGGTGTAATTTTGGTCTTCTGGCCTGGTTCGGTGGTTTGGTCGGTGCAAGTGGTCTTTGAGCCGCTCCTTGGCCTTCGGGTGGCATGTCTTCAGCAAGTGTGATCTGTAGTTGATCAATGGACAGTCTGGCTCGACTGTTGTCTTCTCCATGGTGGCTTGGTCGATGAAAGTGGTCTCCTTCAGCTGGTTTGAGGCCTGGATCGTCGTCAGCCTCAAAGATAGTCTTCTCGGCTAAGTGTAAGGGGTTTTCTCGGCTAAGTTTAAAGCAGCTCGGGTATCCTCGATTCTAGGTCGAGACAAAGGTGGTTTGGCTCTACCAGTTTCTTCATTTTATTCACTAGGTCAGGGAAAATGTGATCTCTCAGTAGCTTTCACATTTAGTTCCTCCGGTTTAGCTTCTATAAGGCACCGGTCGGCTTCGGATGGGCTGGTTCGGTATTCTCCGAGCTTTGAGGTCACCTCTGGTGGGCAGGTGGCTCGATGTCCACATCAACTGTGTTTTCATCTTTGACATGCTCAGCCAAGTCACTCTCCATCAGAGCTTGTCATTCTGATGGAGAGTGACTTGGCTGTGCATGTCAAAGATGAATCAGGCTTCGAAGTGTCTCCTTCTCCTGCATAGTGGATCATACTTTAGAGCATGAAAGTGATAAATCTTCGCAAGGCATAATGCATTATGGAAAGGGGAAAAGAACGTGCGGTTTACACACCTGGGACAGCCACAGCCACTGCGTTTTCATCTTTGACATGCTCAGCCAAGTCTCTCGCCATCAGAGCTTGCTTTGTCACATTCTCATCATTTTGTGAATCAGGCTTCGAAGTGTCTCCTTCTGCTGCACAGTGGATCATACTAGTAGCCACAGTTTCTTTTCCTAACACATCCCTTTTACATGCGTGCGTAAAGTCCACCTCCGATGGACGATAACAGGTTGAAAGAAGGCTTCTAGCCTGTTCACAAGCCTGATATGCCAGTTTTGCTGCTTCTACAATGGAATTTGTATCTTCAGCTTCCTTGATGGCCGTTGTGATAGCTTCAACCCTCTTCTTAGACGCCTCTCTTGCAGCATTAAGAACCGAACTGGAGCTCACCACAGCACGTTCTCCCTTCAAGATAGAAGCAAAAGTAGCCAGCTGAACTTGGTGAGCTTCTTCAGCCATTAATTTTGCTTGCAATGCAGCAATAGCTGCGACATTGGCAGCAGCAGCAGCATCAACCTTCGCCAACGCAGTCGCAGCATCTATGGCCGGCGTTAATCTACCAGATAGGTATTCACCCTGTGTAGGAGCTGCTGCAGCATAACCATATGCATCCTCAGCAAGCATCATAGCTTGTTGTAGCTTATGGATGGTATCATGATGATCTAGTCTTCACTTCAAATCTCCATAAGGGGAGGTCAGAGATGGAGTGGCAGCAGCCAATTCGCATATAGGCTTACCACCATAAACCCGACCGTGTTCTGCAAAAGCCAAACAATGACCATTCAATAATCATTATAAAGACTGTTCCTCTTGTTTTTGGTATCAAAATGGGTCCCAAATGGAAACTTCCATATTAATTTTGTGGAAGATTCATACCAAAACTAGAGCCTGCAAAAAAATAATCATCATTGTATCTAGTTTGTAAGTTTCTGAAACAAACCCATACGAATATACCCACTTTAATGTCTTAAAAACGTTTTTGGTAATGGCTGGTTTCAAGTCTCTCTCAACAAACCATCTGAACAAAAAAAAAATCTCTCTATTTGACATTGATTTCTACGCATGCCTACTGAAGAGAGATGAAGCCAACAACACATGAACATAACCAATATTCAACACACGCGCTAGATTTGAGAAACCAAAACCTCAACGAGTTATTTGAGAAAAACAAACATACACAAATTCATTTTGTCTTCATGGTCTTCCTTCAAGAAGTACCACAACTCACACAGTTCATATCTTAGATACGTTCATGCATTGGAAACTAATAGAGCAAAATTAGTACCAAAGTTGAGCTATTGAAACATGAAATCTACTAGGAGCATCTATGCAGAGACTTTATAACAGGCAAGTGCTTAAAATGCGCAGAGGCTTACCACAACCTTTATTCGAGTCAAACAAGGCCAAGGAACATAACTCAATTCATAGAAACGGAAAAGATTAATTAGCAACCCAATGTTTTTGAGAGAGAGAGAGAAGATACCTGCAATAAAGAGATTGCGCTGATCCAGATTTTGATCCATGCTTGTTCCAGATTCTTCACAGTCGCAGCTCTGCTTGTTCCAATTGTGATTGTTCTGCAAGACGCAATCAAATTCGAATTTGTTGATAATAAGAAGAGAAGAAGAAGAAGAGAAAGAGACGAGAGAGAAGATATTTGTTCTGCAGAATGACGAAATCAACTTTGAGAAGACGCAATCAAATTTTGAAAAGAAAAAAAACACACATTGTAGCTCTGCTTGTTGTAGATGATATACTTGGTTTTTAACGTATGTTTTGATATTCCTTTTAAATGTTTTATCGAGTCAAAGTTTGTTTTTAGAGTCTTTTAATCNGCATCTATGCAGAGACTTTATAACAGGCAAGTGCTTAAAATGCGCAGAGGCTTACCACAACCTTTATTCGAGTCAAACAAGGCCAAGGAACATAACTCAATTCATAGAAACGGAAAAGATTAATTAGCAACCCAATGTTTTTGAGAGAGAGAGAGAGAAGATACCTGCAATAAAGAGATTGCGCTGATCCAGATTTTGATCCATGCTTGTTCCAGATTCTTCACATTCGCAGCTCTGCTTGTTCCAATTGTGATTGTTCTGCAAGACGCAATCAAATTCGAATTTGTTGATAATAAGAAGAGAAGAAGAAGAAGAGAAAGAGACGAGAGAGAAGATATTTGTTCTGCAGAATGACGAAATCAACTTTGAGAAGACGCAATCAAATTTTGAAAAGAAAAAAAACACACACTGTAGCTCTGCTTGTTGTAGATGATATACTTGGTTTTTAACGTATGTTTTGATATTCCTTTTAAATGTTTTATCGAGTCAAAGTTTGTTTTTAGAGTTTTTTAATCATTTATTTAGTATTCTCAGGTAAAATGGTGTTTAAGGACGAAATCGGAGTTACATGGGCAAAAACGTACGAAACCGTGGAGAAAAGACCAAAATCGGTCGATGCAAGGAGTGCATCGACCGATGCCAACTTCCAGATATTTCAGCATCGACCAATGCAAGGAAGTGCATCGGTCGATGCAGCACACCAGGAGATCCAGTATCGGTCGATGCAAGGAGTGCATCGACCGATGCAATAGACCCGAGATTTGGCAACCGATCGATGCACTAGACCAGAGAAATAGCCATCGACCGATGCAAGGAGGTGCATCGGTCGATGCAGGCCGACGAGAAGAAAAAGGAAATTTCTGATTTTCCTATTTTGCTCCGGAAACTCCCTATTTTGACCTATTTCGACCTAGACATATATACTCTATTTTTAAGCCTTTTTGAGGGGACCGCTTTTCTAGCTTTATTTTATTCATCAGAGAACTTCTAGTTTTTGGCACTTGTAAGATTTGGGGAGATGAACCTCTAACTCACATACCGGAGAAGATTTCTGAACCCTTTTTAGATTTATTCTTATTGGATTATGATTTCTTTTTTATCTCTCTGTGTTTTCTCTGCTTCCATGTCTGAGTAATCTCAATGTTAGGTTTTTAGGGTTTCAAAGGATTTTCATGAATTACTAAAAGATATATGTTAGAATAGGGAATCACATAGAGTTCTTCATCTATTGTTGAGTTTAAGGCTTAGATTAGATTGATCACCTAGTTTGTGATCTTAGAATTAATCTATTCATCAAAAGTGTTTTAGATTTCCTGACAGAACTTAGATGAGAAAATTGTCCTTAGCCAACGAAAGCTGATGCTAAGGGGATTTGTGAACTTATCGAACATGAACTTTAATGCGTGCCTAGAATTTTAAGGTCAAACGACAGTTCAGATTCTTAGGTTGATTGGCATAGTAGTTAGTGCCACAACAGTGGGCTAGCTAGACATTCATGTTTGAGTTCGAGAACGGTTCTTAATTCATTCCCTGTTCGACAATCTGTTTAGTGAGTCTTGATTTTCTGCGAATTACCTGAAGACCTAGCGTTTTTCCTTATTGAATTTACATCATTTGATTTGTCATTCTTAGTTTTAGAAGATACAAAACCACAAAAAATTGTCATTAGTCTTAGCTTTACTTTCTTTATGTATTCTCGTAGTGTTTCATTTGGTCTATGTGGATTCGATCCCTACAATACTACTTCGTTAGCTGTGCTCTTGCAGTAGTTACTTTTAGGGTTAAACTCTGAGTGTATCAAGTTTTGGCGCCGTTGCCGGGGACCAATTACGTTGCCTACGAGTCTTGGACGAAAGTTCAGACTAAGAATTACTTTTTATCGTTACTAACTAGTTTTATTTTTGCTCTCTCTCGTGTGTTTCAGGTGTATGACCAGGAGCCAAGCTTCCAACAATTTTCTTGAGTTGAACAACGAAGAGTTAGCACGAGTATAACGAGAAAACAACAGGAGAAGGAGAGAAATGGCTAACTTGCCAGACAATCGAGATCTGCCTGTTGATGACAACTATCAACACGAGTATGATGAGGAAGGGAATCCCATAAATCCTCCTCATCACGTTCATGAAGATGTCATTAATCCAGCTGCTGCTGCAGCTCTGCTTGGACGAGTGCAACCTCAAAATGCTGCATTCCAGCATGCACCAGTCCAGAGGAATGATAGACAGCCTCTACGCCAAGCTATTGGAGCTATCGATACTCCTCACACATTCTATCAAGACAGTGCTGCTATTCGCCCACCGCCTATTCAGAGGCAGAGCTTTGAGATCAAGTCCCAAATCATCTCTCTTGTCCAGCAGCATTTGTTCTATGGGAAAGCTTCAGAAAATCCCATGGATCATATAGAGACATTCGAGGAGATCTGCAACACTACGAGCTCGAATGGAGTCCCTACGGACTTCTTGAAGTGCAAGCTCTTCTCTTGGTCTTTAAGCGATAGAGCATTGAGGTGGCTCAAGTCCTTAGCTCCTGGTTCATTGACCTCTTGGGAAGCAACCAGATCAGCTTTCCTTGATCAATTCTACACCAAGTCCAAAACAGCCTCACTCAGGATTAAGATCACTCAGTTTCAGCAGAATGTGGGTGAGTATTTCAATGAAGCTTGGGAAAGATTCAGAGAGTACCTTAGGGAGTGTCCTCATCATGGCTACTCAGATGAGCAGGTGCTAAATATCTTCTATGATGGAGTCGACTGGGATTTCAAGAATCCTCTAAATGCAGCTAGCAATGGTGATTTCATGACAAGGACCAAGGAGGAAGCTTACACCTTGATTGAGAAGCTAGCTGAAAGTTCTAGTCATCGCAGTCCTAAGTATGATAGGACGAGGCATTGAGTCCAGGAAGATAGACGAGTTGACAGCCAAGTTAAACAACTTGACTACCTTTCTGCAAAGCCACCCCAAGGGCGTGAACTACTGTGAAGGCAATGGTGATAGCCAGTTCTATCAGGGAGCTGTTGATGGCGAACCAGAAAATCAGGAAGAGGTGAACTACGTGCAAAATCAGGGACTGCACAGTTTTCAGCCAAATTCGCCTGTGCAAAATCAGGGCGTTAGCATATTTTCTAAGGGATTTCAGCAGACAAGTGATATATCATGGTTTTTACCCCTTTTTGACCATGATATAGGTCTTGTTTTTAGAGTCTTTCCAGTGTTTTTGTAGTCTTTTAGTGTCTTTTCAGGTTTTGGCACGTTTGGAGTATAATTGGAGATATTGAAGCATTCTGGAGCTTTTTGGAGCAAATCAGAGATCGTGTAGCTGGAACAACCGATTTGAAACCCGAGTATCGACCGATACCACTTATGGTATCGATCGATACCGACTGCAGAGAAACACGAGTCGCGACTTTTCTGAAGATTGATGAAATTGCACCTTGGGCCAGAAGACTTTATTATTTACAATAAAGCCCAGAACGTGTTTTAGGTTATTTATTAGGTTTTTCAGCCACCTTTTTAGCAACGCTTCATTCAACTTTATTCTATTCTGGTTTTTGTGGAGAGAGCTCTGAGGGAGACAAGTCAGAAACTATGTTCCTGAGATAGAAGATTTTGAACTCTTTTGTTACTCTCTTCTTATTAATTGTTATTCAAATCTATTCATCTATGATTTCTGCTCCATTAATCATGTCTGAGTAGATCCACTTTAGGTTTGAGTGCTGGTAATTGATTAGTTAGGATTCATAATCTGAATTAGTTCTTCACCATAGGTTGTTCTCAAAGCTAATTATAGGTTGACGAATCTGGAACTTAGATCTTAGGTTAATCGATTAGGCATGACAGTGCAATTGAATAATCTAACAGAACCTAGGGTGAGCAAATTAACTATCTGCAAAAAGATTTGGTTTAGTTGATTTGTGAACATATCAAACTCAATCGATACTGCTGATTTATTCTTAGGAATTTGCAAAGAGATTTGGGATTCTGAAGTTTAGATTTAGATAATTCTCGCAACGATAGTTGGTTAATTATAACTTAGTGGTTTGAGTTCAAGAACCGCGCTAAATCTGAATCCTAATTGGTTGGTTATCTGCATTCATTGATTTCCTGAGAAATACCATGAGCCTATATTCCTCCATCGATTTTAAACCACTTTTTTAATTCTGTTTGCTTTCTTTTCAACTGAATTGCTTAGCTTAATTCGAGTCTAATACGTCTATTGTGTGATTTTCTTGAATCTTTGTGGTTCGATGATAATCCCATGTTTTACATCTTTTAGCATGCATATTATTTGGTGTTTTGTGTCTCATGCATGTGTCTTGCATAGTTTTTATAGCATTTTGGTATTTATTAGAGTATTAGGTGTTTTCATTAGGTCCTAGTGAGTTTTGCATGCATTTGGAGTGTTTTTAGGTGTCTTGGAGACAATTGATGATGTTTGGAGTTATGGAGCATAAGAGAAGGAAAAGTCTGTCCGGAGTGTCTGAAATAACGGGTCGGACGAAGGGTTTTAAGTCAGATTCAGCTTTGGAGATGTTTATGAGAGTTGTAGAGGAGTCAGTTATCGGTCAACTAAAGTTGTATTCAGGTCATTTGGACATTTGGTTCGAGAGATATGGCCACTTTACTCAGAGTATGTCCGTCTGGCCGAAGCCACCCGACATGCATGAAAGACCTTGCTGGACGAATGGTCTCCAATCGGATTTAGCCTCGGTGGTCTTCACAAACGTTGTAGACATGTGTGTTATCTGTCCACAGGAGGTAGTGTGAGGCCATTCGAACTTGTATTCCAGGAGATATCGCGGTTTTACGGAAGGTATATCCGTCTGGTCGCTAGATCTACACCGACCGACCACAGGTCCATGCAACGAATCAATGTCCGGCCAGAAGCTAAGCACCAACCTGTGGCAAGTTTCACACCGACCGACCACAGAACCATGCAACAAAGCAATGAGTGGTCAGGAGGTTTTTACCTTAAGCACCGGTTTGTTGCATTGCCCTGTTGCGTCCGGTGTGCTTGCTGCTTGGCTGAAGGAAACTCCCACACCGACCGACCACAGAACCATGCAACAAAGCAATGCACAAACCCAGCACTTACACCGACTTGTTGCACTGCCCCGTGGCCGAGCGGTGTGACCACCACATATCATGACCCACTTCAACCGGGTCAATACCCGGTTTGTCCCGGGTTGACCCGGTTCGCCCCATTTTTCTATAAATACTCTAAACCTATTTTTTGTGATCTAAGTCTTCTTCTCCCATGAGTTGGGCACGACCCAAACTCCTTTTTGAGGGATTTTGATTGCTTTTCATACATATGCCACTCTAGAGAAGATTTCTTCACCCCTTATCTTTTATTTATGCATTTTATCTATCTTTATGTCTTTTTCTCTTGTGTTCTTCATGTTCTTCATGTTCTTAGTTTTTAGACCTTTTGTTGGATTTTGGATTTGCTTGATTATTGATGGTTTGATGGTTGATTTGTGATGCTTATGTTCTTAATCATTGCTTTCCTTTCTTTCTAAGTGATCTTAATGCTAGTTTGGGCTTGAGAGAGTCAATCTAGATCTTTGGGAATTTCACACCCACAAGGTGTTTGATGAAATTCCCCAAAAAACTTAGAAAGAGATAAACATTCTTAACCTATGAGAGTAGTTGCTTAAGTTGTTTATTGGTTGATTTGAATGTTGATCTTAAAGCTTGCTAATCATTTTATCACAAATGAGAGTTTGATCTTGATTTAGTGATTAGCAAAGTGATTAGTGGCGCGAGAGCGGATTAGTCATAATTAGTGATCTTAACCTAAGGAATAGCATAGATTGTGTGCATTTGCATCATTTGTTGATTGTCTTGATGATTAGATGATGATGATTTAGGTTTCATGTTGTTAGATCCTTCACTTAGGTTGATCTTAAAGCTAGTTTTGGATTGAGAGATCAAAACTAGAGCTTAAGCATTTCACGC
The DNA here is from genome assembly GCA_002933915.1 of Eutrema heterophyllum. Lineage (NCBI taxonomy): Eukaryota > Viridiplantae > Streptophyta > Magnoliopsida > Brassicales > Brassicaceae > Eutrema > Eutrema heterophyllum. Next base: position 21,160 of record PKMM01020133.1, read on the forward strand.
CCGATAGGTGTTCGATGAAATGCTTGAACCAAACCTTTTGTGAGCTTTTCATGCCTAGCCAATGAAAGTTGATTTCTAGGGTGATTAGTGAACTAATTGGGATTGGAGTTTAAGGCTTGTTAATCATCTTATCACAAACCAGAGTTTGTTCTTGATTTGGTGATTAACAAAGTGATTAGTGGTACGAGAGTGGATTAGTCAAAATTGTGAATTCCATGTTCTAGGATAGTGTTTAATTCAACATATATCATCATTGTTTGTTCATTAATCATCTTCTTGATAGTTGATTCATTTTCCAACACTTCTATCCTTTGTTTTCTTTCTTGCATTTTATTTTTCTAATTCAAAAACATAAAAACCCAAAAACATTTGCTCTGGCTTAGGAAGATTCATGTATTCTTAGTGCATTGATCTTAACCTCTTTGGTTCGATCCTCAAATACTACAATGACATGAGTAGGTTTGAGTAATTGATATGAACCTAATAACAACCAAAAAACTACTTATCATTCAACCCCTACTATAATGCAGCTACAGCTTTAGTACTTTTAGGGTATTAATTTTGAGCATATCAAATTTTGGCGCCGTTGCCGGGGACTCTAAAATTCGCCATTAGATTTTAGCTTAGAATTTCGACTAAGTTCGACGGTATCGATCGATACCCAACTGGTGTCGGTCGATACTCGTCGTATTTTTTTAAAATTGTTGTTACTTACGTGCTTTGACTTTTGTGTTTCAGGTGTATGCCTAATCGCGAAACCAGGAGAAAAAGGAACACTCAGCTACTCAATCTTACCAACGAGGAGCTAGCTAACTTGGAACGCACAAACAGGAAAGCAAAGAAGCCAGTAGAGATGAACAACCCAGTGGTTCTAGTTTGTGATGAGGTTGGTGCTTACTGAGACCTAGAGGGTCGTTTGTGCAATGAGAGAGGGCAACACTTGGACGACGAAGGAAACATCATTGTCCCTCCAGCTGTTGTGAATGTTGGGAATGATGTGGTTGATCGTGGTAGGACAATTGGAGAGTACAACAGGCCTAATCAGTTCTATGCCAATCGATCAGCGATTCGTCCACCTGCTTTCCAGAGGAATGACTTTGAGCTGAAACCTGCATACTTCACTCTTGTGGGTCAGCACCCTTTTGATGGTCTTCCTCATGAGCACCCCATGGATCATATTGAGAGGTTTGAGGACTTGGTCACTAGCATCAAGTACATTGGAGTGTCCTATGATTTCCTCTTCTGTAAGCTTTTCCCATATTCTCTTGGTGGGGATGCAGCTTATTGGCTTAAGCAGTTGCCTCCTGGATCATTGACTACTTGGGAAGAAACTAAAAACGCGTTCCTGAACAATTTTTATGATGACGCGAGATCCGAAGAGCCCAGGAACAAGATCTCTCAGTTTTCTCAAGGACCAACTGAGGCGTTTAAAGCTGCTTGGATACGATTCAGGTCGTATCAGAGGGATTGTCCACATCATGGGTTCACTAAGGTTCAGTTGTTGGGTATCTTCTTCAGAGGGATAGATTGGAGGTATCAGATGGCCTTAGATGCTACGAGTAATGGGAACTTCAACACCATATACCCTGACGATGCTTGTGTGCTGATTGAGAACTTGGCGTCTAGCAATAACACCAAGAATGCAGACTTTGAGCGAAGGAAACAGGCTCAGAGCATGGATGGATCGCAGATTGCTGAGGTTCAGGCTAAGCTAGATTCTGTGCATAACCTTTTGATGGGAAAGACTAAGAAGGCTGTTCATTTTGCTGATGAGGGTGAAGTGGAAGATGTTAACTACATTTGTGGTGCTGGTTTTCAAGGTCAGAGATATCAATACCAGCAAAACAACAACCGAAACTTCACCAACAATTACCAGCCTCTACCTCCCAAATCCCTAGAGAACAAGATGGAATCCATGCTTGAACAGATTCTCCAAGGACAACAGAAGATGGCAGTGGACATCAATGGGAAGATGGATGCTATGTACACAGACCTAAATGGAAAGATTGAAGCTCTTAGCATTCATCAGAAAAAGCTGGAAACTCAGGTCGCTCAGACCGCGGAAGCTATGAAGAGGCAAGAAGGTTTTCTTCCAGGGAAAACAGTGAATCCAAGGGAATACGTCAATGCAATCACCTTAAGAAGTGATGAAGAGGTCGATCCAGGAGTGAAAATTGGCCTAACTGCATAAAATCTCGTCGATCTTGCTGAAGATGACGACGATGAGGCTCCCAAAATCGCCCCAGTATCGATCGATGCCACCCAGCATCGGTCGATACCCGTCCAAGGATCTGCCAAGGACGTTTCGAAGCAACAAGCATCGATCGACACCCCCCAGTGTGGACCGATACGGAGACCGAGATCGAGAAGCCTTGTATCGATCGACACTGTTATGGTATCAGTCGACACCCCTCGCAGACTGACCCAGAAATTGCAAAGAAACTGCAGATGACTGAGGAAATGGTTTACAAGCCTAAGGTGCCATATCATATACCACCTAGACACCTCATAGGTCCCATCTCTGTAGAGAAGTTGCTCGGTTTTGAGAAGATGGTAAGGATGATTCCCAATACGATGTCTTTTGAAGAAGCTTTGGAATACCGCCATTTGCTTAGTCACTTCCGAGATTGCAGAGAAACTCTAGAAGAGATCCATGCATTCTTCATCAAGGCAAGAAGCACCCGACCAATGAAGCAGTTGACTAAGAGGGAAGACCCATGAAAATTTTCAGTTCCATGCTCTATCTCTGGAGTTGAATTCAAAGAATCTCTNACACAGACCTAAATGGAAAGATTGAAGCTCTTAGCATTCATCAGAAGAAGCTGGAAACTCAGGTCGCTCAGACCGCGGAAGCTATGAAGAGGCAAGAAGGTTTTCTTCCAGGGAAAAAAGTGAATCCAAGGGAATACGTCAATGCAATCACCTTAAGAAGTGATGAAGAGGTCGATCCAGGTGTGAAAATTGGCCTAACTGCATAAAATCTCGTCGATCTTGCTGAAGATGACGACGATGAGGCTCCCAAAATCGCCCCAGTATCGATCGATGCCACCCAGCATCGGTCGATACCCATCCAAGGATCTGCCAAGGACGTTTCGAAGCAACAAGCATCGATCGACACCCCCCAGTGTGGACCGATACGGAGACCGAGATCGAGAAGCCTTGTATCGATCGACACCGTTATGGTATCAATCGACACCCCTCGCAGACTGACCCAGAAATTGCAAAGAAACTGCAGATGACTGAGGAAAGGGTTTACAAGCCTAAGGTGCCATATCATATACCACCTAGACACCTCATAGGTCCCATCTCTGCAGAGAAGTTGCTCGGTTTTGAGAAGATGGTAAGGATGATTCCCCATACGATGTCTTTTGAAGAAGCTTTGGAATACCGCCCTTTGCTTAGTCACTTCCGAGATTGCAGAGAAACTCTAGAAGAGATCCAGGCATTCTTCATCAAGGCAAGAAGCACCCGACCAATGAAGCAGTTGACTAAGAGGGAAGACCCATGAAAATTTTCAGTTCCATGCTCTATCTCTGGAGTTGAATTCAAAGAATCTCTCGTTGATTCAGGGTCTAGCGTCAATGTCATGTCAAGGGCAATTGCAGAGAGGTTGAGAATTGCTGATATAAGATCTTCTATGACGCCTCTCACATTCGCGAACTCTTCCACCTCACTTCCATATGGTACAATCCCTGATTTGTTTGTTAAAGTAGGAGATTGTCTGGTTCCTACTGATTTTCAAGTTGTGGAGACGAGTGAACGTTCTAGTACACCTTTGATTCTTGGAAGACCGTTCATGGCTACAGTTGGTGCAGTTATAGACACGCCCAGTAAGAGAATCTCATTCTCATACATTGACAAGGAGATCTCCTATAAAGCCATCCCTTCTGGAAGAGCTCCCAAACATATCTCTTGCATCACCGTTGTTACAGGAGAGACGTTGATGGTTGAACTTTTGGATGAGCCTTATGATGAGCCAACTGTCATAGACGTTTTAGATGGTCCTTCTATCATTACGAAGAGAGACATCACAACGGCTAAGGCAAAGAAGAAGGTAAAGAGCAAAAGAGTCGAGAGTGCTGCCTATATGACTTTAATCCCTCAGAAGTGTGATGGAGATTCGATTGAGTATAAGGTGAAGTGCAAAGGAACCTCAAAACCATTCTCTAAGGCTAGAGTTATTCTTACTTCGGAGCTGAAAGAGAAAGGAAAGGAGGTTGTGGAGAGCATGTTGAGCAGAACTCTGAAGATGGAAGTGTCTAGTTGTAGAACTTGCCTGGGAGTAAGTTCTCACTTTTCTCCTGACTGATCACCTGAGCCAAAGTCAAGCTAGTGACGTAAAACAAGCGCTTGGTGGGAGGCAACCCACTGGTGAGTCTATATATAAGTCTTTTATTTTTGTCATTTTTCGTTTTTGTGTTTTGTGTCTTTGTGTGAATCAGATGAACATGTTCTGTGTCGACCGATACCATTCTGGTATCGATCGACACCAGAAGGAACAGAGATTGCCTCGACCCATGATCTGAGTATCGATCGATACCAGTAACGGTATCGGTCTATACCCCACGCACAGGTAAGTTTCCTTTTAAAACCCTCGGGTTTTCTCTTGTTTTCACGATTCCACTCCGTTCCTTTTGTTTCTTTTACCTACTCTGGACTACATAACACTGGGGACAGTGTTGTTCAAGTCTGGGGGAGGTAGTTGCTGACAATGTTTTTGTTTTTCTTAGAGTCAGTTGTTTTTGAGTCAAAATCGTTTTATTGAGTTAAAATTTGTTGGAGATGATGATCTTTTTCTTGAATCTATTATTCTGACCTTGCTTCTAAGTGACCATTGTTACAGAATCAGTTCTAGATCGGACTAATGAAAAATCCAAAGGCTGACCAGTTAACTAGAAGACACCCATGTTTCCAGTAGAGTCCATTAAAGCCTGAGCCAAATTTTTGCACTTCATCGATGTAGTTGATGTCCATAGAGCTTGATTCCTCATTCATATATGACAAAGGAACCCATGTGTTTAAAGTAATGGTATCTCTCTCCCATGCTATAAGTTAATAAATAAGAGCATAAAAGATGAAATGATTTTCTTCTGAGTAGAGGGCTAGGAAAATTTCCAGCGATCCCATTATTCTACTTGTGAAGGAATGATCACACAAAGGTTAGAAGCGAGGGGTAGGAAAATTTCCCGTGACCTCATTATTCGCCTACGCCTTTGATACATTGAGAGGGGAAGAACCGGGGATTCGGTGGCAAACACCATCAATACTCGCGTCTCAAACCTTGATTTGTATATGCGAGTCTAAATAAAATTAGAAAAAAAGAAAAAGAAAGAAAAAAAAAAGAAGAACATAAAGTGAAATAAGTCTGGGGAGAGGAAAACAATACCAAAAAGTGTGTAATTTGGGTGGTTCTTTTGTCATGATATCGTATGAGAAAGAATCTGGAAGGTTCTTGAACATTGGCTACAGCGATGAAACTGGCGATGAGGGCTTGGATGGATAATACTGAGAGATAATGTGTGTAGTCTAGGAAGCTGTGAATGTCTACGGAGAAGTACATGGTGATTAGATCTGAAACTAGTTAGGTGATATATGGAGAGCTGAGAAAAAGGGTCATTGCAATGTTTCAAGAACAGGTGAGTCTCCGTGTTTTCAAACCTCTTTCTCTGGTTTGGTTTTCTGTTTGCTTGAGGGCAAGCAAATGCTAAGTCTGGGGGAGTTGATATATCATGGTTTTTACCCCTTTTTGACCATGATATAGGTCTTGTTTTTAGAGTCTTTCCAGTGTTTTGTAGTCTTTTAGTGTCTTTTCAGGTTTTGGCACGTTTGGAGCATAATTGGAGATAATGAAGCATTCTGGAGCTTTTTGGAGCAAAGCAGAGATCGTGTAGCTGGAACAACCGATTTGAAGCCCGAGTATCGACCGATACCACTTATGGTATCGATCGATACCGACTGCAGAGAAACACGAGTCGCGACTTTTCTGAAGTTTGATGAAATTGCACCTTGGCCCAGAAGACTTTATTATATACAATAAAGCCCAAAACGTGTTTTAGGTTATTTATTAGGTTTTTCAGCCACCTTTTTAGCAACGCTTCATTCAACTTTATTCTATTCTGGTTTTTGTGGAGAGAGCTCTGAGGGAGACAAGTCAGAAACTATGTTCCTGAGAGAGAAGATTTTGAACCCTTTTGTTACTCTCTTCTTATTAATTATTATTCAAATCTATTCATCTATGATTTTTGTTCCATTAATCATGTCTGAGTATATCCACTTTAGGTTTAGGGTTTTCTCATAAAGGATTTCATTGAGTGCTGGTAATTGATTAGTTAGGATTCATAATCTGAATTAGTTCTTCACCATAGGTTGTTCTCAAAACTAATTCTAGGTTGACGAATCTGGAACTTAGATCTTAGGTTAATCGATTAGGCACGACAGTGCAATTGAATAATCTGACAGAACCTAGGGTGAGAAAATTAACTATCTGCAAAGAGATTTGGTTTAGTTGATTTGTGAACATATCAAACTCGATCGATACTGCTGATTTATTCTTAGGAATTTGCAAAGAGATTTGGGATTCTGAAGTTTAGATTTAGATAATTCTCGCAACGACAGTTGGTTAATTATAACTTAGTGATTTGAGTTCAAGAACCACGCTAAATCTGAATCCTAATTGGTTGGTTATCTGCATTCATTGATTTCCTGAGAAATACCCTGAGCTTATATTCCTCCATCGATTTTAAACCACTTTTTTAATTCTGTTATTGCTTTCTTTTCAACTGAATTGATTAGCTTAATTCGATTCTAATACGTCTATTGTGTAATTTTCTTGAGTCTTTGTGGTTCGACCCCTACTATACTGCAGCTACAACTTTAATACTTTTAGGGTATTAATTTTGAGCTTATCCACATGCGTGCAAAATCAAGGACATAAGCCATTTGTGTAGAATTTTCAGGTACAACCATTCGTGCAAAATCAGGGTCAGAACAGATTTCAGAATCAGAATGGTTTTATTCTAGCTACACAAGAGTCTAAACTCGAGGTGATGATGCAGCAAGTCATGATTAATCAGCAGACGACTGCAAAGGAGATCCATGTCAAGGTGGATGGGATGTATCGTGATCTCAACAACAAAATTGAGAGCATCGATAGCAAGTATGAGTCCATCGCCACTCACGTGAAGCAGCTCGACACACAAGTAGCACAAATTGCAGATGTTATCAAGAGACAGCCAGGAAATCTTCTTGGAAAGCCAGAGATAAATCCCAGAGAGCATTGCATCATGGTAATGGTTGATGATGAGATGGAGAGTGCACCTGAGTTGATGGATGATCATGGATCACATGATGTTGTAGCAGAGGAGAAGCACACTTCCATCACCCCACGGCCATATGTACCCAAGATTCCGTACCCTATGCCTCCTAGACACCTTAGGAATCCTATTAGTGCAGAAAAGCTGTCTGGTTTCGATAAGTTGGTGAAAAGGATTCCCCACGAGATCTCATTTGAAGAGGCCTTGGAAGACCGACTTTTGTTAGAATTCTTCGAGAATTGCAGAGAAACTCTAGAAGATGTTAAGTCACTAATCATCAAGGCAAGGAGCACACCACCACCAATGAAGCAGTTGTCTAAGATCTTAGACCCTGTGAAGTTTTCTGTTCCATGCTCTATCTCTGGAGTTGAATTTAAAGAATGTCTTGTCGACTCTGGATCTAGCGTGAATCTCATGTCGAAGGCTATTGCATAGAGGTTGGGAAATGCTGATATAAGACCTCCTAATGCGACTCTCGCATTTGCGAACTCTTCCACCACGACTCCATATGGTACCATCCTTGATTTGCTTGTTAAAGTAGGAGATTGTCTGGTTCCAACTGATTTTCAGGTTGTGGAGATAAGTGAAGGTTCTAATATGCCTTTGATTCTTTGAAGACCATTCATGGCCACGATGGGTGCAGTTCTAGACATGCCTAATAAAAGAGTCTCATTCTCTAACATTGACAAAAAGGTCTTCTACAAAGCCATCCCCACTAGAGGAATTCCAAAACACGTCTCTTGCATCACTATTGTCGCAGGAGAGATGATGGTGGTTGATCATTGGACAGATCCTTATGATGAGAACGAAGTCAAGAAAATCTTAGATGATCCTCCTATCATCAGCAAGATAGACATCAAAAAGGCTAAGGCTAAGGCAAGGGGGAAGGTGAAGAGCAAAAGAGTCAAGGGTGATTCTCACATGACTTTGATCCCTAAGAGATGTGATGGAGACTCAATTGAGTATGAGGTGAAGTGAAAGGGAACATCGAACCCATTCGCAAAGGTTAGAGCAATTCTCACTTCAGAGCTGAATGAGAAAGGAAAAGATGCTGTAAAGGGGATGATGAGCAGAATTCTGAAGCTGGAGATGTTTGATGGTGGGACTTGTTTCGGGGCAAGCTCTCACGCTCTTCCTGACTGATACCCGAGCCAAAGTCAAGCTAGCAACTTTAAACAAGCGCTTGGTGGGAGGCAACCCACCGGTAAGTTTTCTTTTATTTTTCTTTATCGAGTCTGTTTTACCTTCCTCTTAACTTATTCTCACACAGAGACGGTGTGAAGTAAGTCTGGGGGAGGGTATTTGTCGTTACTAACGCTATTTTCTTTCTTTTGTTTACTTTTGAGTTGTTTTTATGTTTTCTTTAAGTCATTCTGTTTTATTGAGTCAAAAATTGTTGGAGATTAGGATCACGAACTTTGAATTCTTTATGTGATTTGCATCTAAGTGACCATTGTTACAGAGTTAGCTTCCGATAAGACTAATGGAAAATCTAAAGGCTGACCGGTCAATTAGAGGCATCCATGTTTCTAGGAAAATTCAAAAAGCTTGAGCTAATTTCTGCGCTCTTCCTTTTACCTCATCATTGTGATTGGTGCCTTCAGAGCTTGACTCCTCATTCGTATCTAACAAGACGACATGTGTGAAAATATGGTACTCCTCTCCCTTATTTAAAATAAAAAGCAGAAAAGATGAAATGATTTTCTTTCGATTAAAGGGCTAGGAAAATTTCCATCAATCCCATTATTTTACTTCTTAGGAGATTATCACACAAAGTATGGAAGCGAGGGCTAGGAACATTTCTCGTGATACCATTATTCGCTTACATCTTTGATTTTAGAAAGGGGATGAACCGGGGATTCGGTGGCAAACACCATCAATACTCGCGTCTCGTAAACCTTGATAAAAAATATATACCCCAAGAAAAGGAAATGAGAAAAGAATAAGTCTGGGGAAGGAAAAAGTACCAAAGGTTGTGTTGTTGTTGTCTTGTCACGATATAGAAAGGGAAGGAGTCTAGAAGGTTCTTGGCACTATGATCTTTGATGAGACCCAGCTATGATAGCTTTGGATTGTTCTGCAAAATAATGAGTTGAATCTAGGAGGCTGCGAATGCTTGCAGAGAAGTACATGGTGGTTCGATCTGGAGCTAGTTTGGCAATACATGAATCGCTAAGGTAATGGTCATTGCGGAATTCTAAAGGAAATGTGAGTCTCCGTGTTTTCAAACCTTCTCTTCTTGCTTAGTTTTCTGTTTGCTTGAGGACAAGCAAAAGACTAAGTCTGGGGGAATTGATATACTTGGTTTTTAACGTTTTTTAACGTATGTTTTGATATTCCTTTTAAATGTTTTATCGAGTCAAAGTTTGTTTTTAGAGTCTTTTAGTCCTTTATTTAGTATTCTCATGTAAAAAGACGTTTAAGGACGAAATCGGAGTTACATGGGCAAAAACGTACGAAATCCGAGAAAACAATTTCGCTTTGACAAACGATTACTACAAATAAAAGAGTTCAAAGATTACGTTATTCATGGATGGAATTCTCCTGGTCTTCGAAACAGTTGTACGATTCTGGATAGAATCAGAGAATGTCGAAAATCAATGGCTCAATGCCGTAAGTCCTCAAAATTGAACTCGGCAAAACGAATAGATCATTTCCAATTCGAACTCGAATTGGCAATGCTATCTTCAGGTTCTTCACGTCGGTCGATCCCTCTTTTACGTTTGCAACTTCCCCAAGCTTATCGAGATGAAGAGACCTATTGGAAACTTAAAAGAAGAAATTCATGGCTGCGTGAGGGAGATAAAAGTACAAAATTCTACCATGCATGTACCAAAGAAAGATACTCAAGAAACTGTATTCATTCTATAATTGATAGCCTTGGACAATTATATCGTGGAGATCTGCAAGTTGGAGAACACGCACAAAATTTTTTCCAAGATATATACAAAAGTGACAACAACAATTTTCTGCCATCAATTTTTTATGAGTTTAAACAAACTGTAACAGAAGATTTAAATCGACAAATTACGAGAGAATTCACGACAGAAGAAAATTATGAAGCTGTATGTAGTATTGGAGCGGACAAAGCTCCGGGACCAGATGGTCTAACTGCTAGATTTTATCAAGAATGTTGGGATATTGTTGGGGAGGATGTCGTTAACAAAGTCAAACACTTCTTCAAAACCTCAACCTTGCATCATGGTGTTAATCATACAAATATATGCATGATCCCAAAAATAACCAAACCAATTACACTTTCTGATTATAGACATATAGCCTTATGTAATGTTCTATACAAAATTATCTCAAAATTATTGGTGAGGAGGTTAAAATCATCCCTTAATCAGATAGTCTCTGAATCTCAGGCAGCTTTTATTTCGGGTCGTTTGATCTCATATAATGTACTAATTGCTCATGAATTAATGCATTCTCTGAAGTCACGAAAAAGAGTCTCCCAAACATATATGGCCATTAAAACCGACATGAGCATGACATACGATCGAGTGGAATGGCGTTTGTTAGAAGAGACTATGCGTGCTTTTGGATTTTCCAAATTATGGATCAGCTGGATAATGACGATGGTCCGTTCTGTCAGTTACTCAGTTTTAATCAACGGAAATCCACAAGGCTTCATTACTCCAGAACGTGGTCTTCATCAAAGATCCGCTATCACCATACCTATTTATTTTGTGTGCCGATGTAATGAGCCATCTTATTGATGTAAAGGTTAGGGAAAAACATATAAATGGGATTAAAACAGGTAATGGAGTTCCGACAATCACACACCTTTTTTTTGCCGATGATTCTCTGTTTTTCTGTATTGCTAATCAGAAAAATTGTCTTGCTATAAAAGAGGTATTCCGAATTTATGAACAATGCTCAGGATAAAAAATAAACCAGGAAAAGTCTATGATTACATTTGGATCACGTATACCGGGAGACAAACAGGAAAGATTGAAGATAGTGCTTGGTATTCACAATCATGGAGGGGGTGGAAAGAATTTGGGATTACCCGAACAATTCAATAATGTAATTAACAGAGTTAAAGAGCAGACATCAGCTTAGAAGGAGAGATTCTTATCGCAGGCGGGTAAAGAGGTCTTGTTAAAATCAGTTGCCATCTCCATGCCAGTATACTCTATGTCCTGTTTTAAGTTACCTCAACAAGTTGTTTCAGAAATAGAGAGTACGTTGATGCAATTCTGGTGGGAAAAAAGTTCACAAGAAAGAGGAATTACATGGGTAGCTTGGAAGAGGTTACAATATTCTAAAAAAGATGGTGGATTAGGTTTTCGAGACTTGGCCAAATTCAATGATGCCTTGCTGGCTAAACAGGCTTGGAGACTTTTAACTAATCCACATTGCTTGTTCTCCCGCCTATACAAAGCACGATATTTCAAAGATGATCATTTATTCGATGCCAAACCTCAGCCATACCATTTGTTCGGTTGGGCTTCTCTCCTAGAGGGTATTAAGTTGTTGAAAAATGGATCTCGTACTATAATTAGTGATGGCCGTCAAACAAGGATTTACCAGGACAACTGGCTCCCGACCCATCCACCAAGGCCGGCAACATCAGATATTAGTAATTCATAAAAACTAGTGTGATTTAATTATGGACAATGGTCTTGTACGCTCTTGGAATGAAAACGCAATGTCTAACAACCTAACAGATGTTGATCGCAAACTAGCACATTCCCTATACTTGAGCCAGCATTGAGGAGAAGATAAAGTTAGATGGAATGACACGAAATCTGGGATTTATACAGTTAAATCGGGCTACTGGTTCTCGAGACATATTCAACATTTGGATAATGATTTACCACCAATACCAAATGGAGACCCGCTTTAGAAAACCAGAATTTGGAAGCTGCAAATCATGCCAAAACTAAAACATTTCCTCTGGAGATCGTTATCAGGAGCTTTGGGGACGGCTACGCGTTTAATTACATGTGGTGTGTGTATTGATAGTATATGTCAAAGATGTTGTTCTCAACCGGAAACCATTAATCATATGTTATTTACATGTCCGCTATCAATTTCAACCTGGCGTATTTCCAATCTGCCATTATCATGTTTAACATCTCCCTCAAATAACCTTGATTAAGAGAATATCAAAATTATTTTGGATTGCCAAAATGCAACAGGTTTAACAGAGTACCAAAAATTATTGCCTTTTTGGTTAATGTGGAGAATTTTGAAATCAAGAAACAATCTGATTTTTCAAAAAAACCGTATAAATCCAAGAAGGGATGTTTCATATGCCAAGGCTGATGTGAAAGGGTGGATAATGAGCTCGACGACAGAGGAGAACACCAACAAACGGAACGCGAGCTCTGTTCGTAACAATATGGTCACTCCGGCTTGGAGACGACCGAATATAGGATCTCTTAAATGTAATTACAACGCTGCATACAATTCATCAACAAGACGGGTAATCGGTGGATGGATTCTGTGAGATCATCACGGTTTTGCCAAATTTTGGGGATCAGCTAATTTATGGGGAGCAATTTCATGTCTTGAAGCAGAGGGTAAAGCACTCTTACATGCTTTGCAATGCATGTGGAGCCTCGGTTTTGATTCGATCAGTTTTGAAGGCGATTGCAAAAACTTAGTCGACATTTTGCAAGGTTCTAATGAAGATATATCAATTCTGAACTTAGTTAAAGATATTAATTTTTGGCGCTCAAAATTTAAAAATCATTCATTAGCACATGTTAAAAGACAATCAAACGAGGCTGCCCATTTAATGGGACAAAAAGGACCTCCGAACAATACTTTTTTCTCGGGTTGTATTTACCCACCTCATTGGTTGACAAATACTTTGTATTCAGACTATTCATATTCAAATTAATATAATAGATAATAACTAGAATAACCTTCAAAAATGGTCGTTTTACTAGAATAATGCTGTCCCAACTCCCAGCAACTAAACTAACCTAATTCAAAAATTGGTAAAAGACATTCAATGACATGTTTTCGTTTTAATAACCAAAATGTCATTTTGATTTATTTATTTTTACAAAAAAAAAATAAAAACTTTAATTTTTTTTTTCTCTCTTCTCTCTCGATTTTCTCTCTCTCTCTTTTCTTCTTCATCTTCTCTCTTATTCACGCTTCTCCTTGCCTCGACGGTGGCGGCGTCCCTAGTGCGTGGCGGTGGATCCCTGATGACGGTGGTGGCATCCCAGTGCGTGGCGGTGGCTCGACGGCGAAGAACGGAAGCGGTGGTGATGGAGACACACACACCACACTCGACGGCGACACAGACGGAGAAGAAGACACGGCACGGAGGAGAAGCGACGACGGTAACCACGTCACTAGTGCTGCTCCACCGCCATTCCACCGGATATGCTCTTTTTTTGTTGATATGGTGCTTCATGAGGTATGCCCACCACTTGTTCGACGAAATTCCGCACGTTATGGTAGATTTGTTTAAAACGTTGTGGTAGACTTGTTTAAAACGTTGGTTGTGGTAGACTTGTTTAAAAAGTTGGTTGTGGTAGACTTGTTTAAAACGTTGGTTGTGGTAGACTTGTTTAAAACGTTGGTTGTGGTAGACTTGTTTAAAACGTTGTGGTAGACTTGTTTAAAATGGTTGTGGAAGACTTGTTCAAAATGGTTGTGGTAGACTTGTTTAAAACGTTGTGGTAGACTTGTTTAAGACGTTGTGGTAGACTTGTTTAAAACATTCACAATTCCGGTGAAAGGATAGAAGTTCCCGATGAATGGAGAAAAAACCCTCGTTTTTGGTTGATATGCGGCTTCATGAGGTATGCACACCAATTGTTCGACGAAATTCCGCTAATAGTGGTAGACTTGTTGAAAACGTTATGATAGACTTGTTGAAAACGTTATGGTAGACTTGTTGAAAACGTTATGGTATACTTGTTTAATCCGTTATGGCATGACGAATGAGTTATTTTCAATTGATGGTATCTCCGACAGGTTCTTGGGCTTCGCGACGGCGGCCAAGTCTCCATCGACATTTCCGTCTTCGATTCAACGTATTCTTCTACGAGTATAATTAGTGGGAGATTTGGATTTGGTAGATTTGTTTTGAAATGATGGTAGATTTGTTTTTGAATTTGTACAAATGATAATTGAATTCTAAATGATGCTAGATTTGTTTTTGAATTTGTGATTGTAAGACAGTCCAAGATAATTTTTAAAGGTGCTTGACGAAATCAGTCACTTTATTTAGTTTAATATTTGCTTAGTATGAATAACCAAAATTAGTGAGATTTAAAACAAAAACACATGAACCACATATAATTAGAACATACAAATTCTCTGTGGTGTTTATTATCACAATACTTGAAAGGATACCAAACACATAATCATGAAGTATACATCATCAAACACAGAAACATAATCAAACTTGATCACTTCTTAATGTCTAGTTACACGTTATTCCATATTATATATAGAGAAAATTCCATAAAAATACCCAAACTTTATTCCGATAAGATTTTTAATACCCGAACTATTTTTGTACCCAGTAAAGTAACCGAACTTTTTTTTTACCCATTTTAAATCTCCAACTGTGAACCGTGTGTTCATTTTACAACATTTCGTTCACAAATGTATACGGAACTATACATGGTTTGAAACAGTGTTTATATTTAATAATAAAATATTACAAAGATCGTATAACTTCGTATAATGTATGCTATACGAAGTTATTACGNNGCCTCGCGTCTGATGCAATGAGTATCGACCGATACTAGGCAGTATCGATCGATGCTGAGGCTCCAGATCGGGTACTCAGCTTCACGAGTTCCTGTCTTGCTCCAAACTGCTCTAATATCTCCAATCATGCTCCAAACGTGCTAAAACCTGTAAAAGACTCTAAAACACTACGAAATAGTATAAAGACTCTATAAAACGGACCTATATCATGGCCTAAAAGGGGTAAAAACCATGATATATCACAGCTCTGGAATGTTTACATAAAGCGAGCTGGTATAAGTCTTCCTACCACAAAGCAATCAATCACAATCCACCTCGTACACTGGAAGATGCACTTCACCGATCTAACACATACATCGTGGAAGAGGAAGAGGAAGCTGTGAAGGACAAACAATACGCTCTGCTCAATCAGCTCGGTCAGAAAGAAAAACCCAAAGTTGAGGTCAGCAAGACTCGTCCAAACTACGAAAGAGGTTATGATAGTCGGCGGAAGGTCACAAACCATAACATCACCAACTCAGAAAATATAAACACCGTACGGCCACAACGTTCTTGGAATAAGTGGAACCGAACTGAAGAGATCCAAGACGACACGCTATTTTGCGAATTCCATAACCGATCTGAACATAGCACCAAAGAATGTCGCCATTTGAAGGACGCCTTACTCGAGCAATTAAAAAAAGGACAAATATCCTTAGAAGAAGTATGCCGATCTAACTTCAGACGTGGATGCAACATGCCCCCGACCTCATGCAACGGGAGATCGGAAAAATGATATCGTGGAAACTGCCATCACGATCGATCAACCTGAACCGCAAAAGCGAGATCGCGAGAATCAGATGCAATTACTCAGTTCGGGCCATCAAGGAATATAGCAGACAAGCGATAACAGCATCAAAGTTTAACAATCCCGCCCAATGGAGCTCCCCTCGTTTTCACCGAGGCAGACACAATACACGCCACATAACGATTCCTTGGTCGTCGAACTACTCCTTGACGATGTCGAAGTTAGTCGAATCCTCATTGACCAGGCAGTTCGGTCAACGACATCTTCAAAGACACACTTGACAAAATGGATTTCCCCAAAGACAAGATCAAGACATTCATCGAACCATTGACCGTCTTCTCGGGAGAGCGGACAATGACCGCGGGAACAGTCAAGATACCAATATACGTTGCCGGAGTGGCCAAGACAATCCACTTCCTTATAATCAATAAACCTGCGATCTACAATGCTATCCTCGGAACTCCTTAGATTCACGCGATGAAAGCCGTGGCTTCAACCTATCATCAATACGTCAAGTTTCCAACACTAGACGGTGTATACACGCTCAAGGGAAATTAAGTCGTAGCTCGATCATGCTACATCAACGAGTGAAAACTCCAAACTACTAACCAGTCATGCGTCATCAGTTCGCAAACCATCCTCCCTGATCCCATTGTTCAAGGAAAGACCGCAACAAGAAACAATCACTCAAGTCAGCATTGACGATTTAAATCCCGAAAGGCAGGTCGGCATTAGGGACGAACTTGATGAGGATGTCTGAGCAAGCCTTATTCACTTCCTTAAAAAGAACGTCTCAACATTTGCATTGTCAATCAACGATATGCCCGACATAGATCCCAAGGTCGCATGTCACGAACTGAACATTGATCCGACTTATAAACCTATCAAACAAAAGCGTCGGAAGCTCGGACCAGAGAAATCTCAAGCTGTCAACGACGAGGTCGAACGATTACTCCAAGCAGGCTCAATTACCAAAGTCAGGTATCTGGATTGGTTGGCTAATCCGGTGGTAGTCAAAAAGAAAAACGGAAAATGGAGAATTTGTGTGGACTTCACCGACGTCAACAAAGTGTGTCCAAAAGACAGTTTTCCTTTGCCGCACATCGACATATTAGTGGAAGCAACCGCAAGCAACGAACTCTTTTCCTTTTTGGATCCTTTCTCCGACTACAATCAGATTCTCATGCATCAAGATGACCGAGAGAAAACTTCATTCATCACCGATCGGGGCATCTACAGTTACAAAGTCATGCCATTCGGACTCAAGAATGCATGGGCAACTTACCACCATCTCGTTAACCGCATGTTTTCTAGTTAGCTTGGCTGAACCATGGAAGTCTATATCAACGACATGCTCGTCAAATCACTTGTTGCAAAAGATCTCATTGGGCACCTCGGCACATGTTTTGATATCCTCAACCAGTACAGTATGAAGCTCAATCCTACGAAGTGTACATTTGGAGTCACCTCTGGAGAATTTCATGGGTACATCGTCACTCAGAGGGGAATTGAAGCCAACCAAAACAGATTGTCGCGAGCCTCGAACTACCATCTCCCACAACTAAACGAGAAACCCAGAAACTAACATGTCGGATCGCCGCACTCAACATATTTATTTCCCGATCAACTGACTAATGTTTACCGTTCTACCAACTCCTACGCGACAATAAGCATCTTGAATGGGACGAAAAGTGCGAGGAAGCATTTACCGAGCTAAAGAAGCACCTCTCTACTCCACCAGTTTTAGCTAAACCCGAGGTAGGAGAAACACTCTATCTCTACATCGCAATATCCGCCTCAGCGGTAAACAGCGTGTTAGTCCGGCAAGACCGTGGTAAACAGAAGCAAATTTTCTACATCAGCAAGTCACTCAGGAAATCAAAATGTACATCATCGACGAAGATGTCCCTGCAGATAAGTGAGCAACTCGGTGACTCAAAATACGCGCAGCTCGCTATATCCTTATCAAAGATGGTTTATTTTGATGGAGTGCTATTGGAGCCCTTTTAATGTGCGTCTCTGGCCACGAAACCTAGTATGTAATGAAGAAAGTCCACAAAGGTGATGGTGGCAATCATTCGGGAGCCCGGTCACTAGCCTTTAAAATCAAGAAGGCAAGCTACTATTAGCCAACAATGCTTACCGATTGCGAGAAGTTTGTCGCTAAATGTGAAAAATGCCAAAGGCATGGTCCAATGATAAACCTTTCTACCAAACTACTAATGACATCGACAACTCCTTACCCATTCATGTGATGGGCAATGGATATTATTGGTCCCTTTCACCGATCTACGAATCATAAGCAGTATGTTTTAGTCGTCACAGATTACTTTACTAAGTGGGTCGAAGCTGAGTCATATGCCGAGATCCATGGACTCGACGTTAAAATTCATCTGGAAGTTCATCATCTGTCGACATGGTGTCCCTTACGAGATCGTCACGGACAATGGAACGCAGTTCAGGTCGAACATATTTAGCGATTTATGTGCTAAGAGGAAAATCCGTCTAAGTTTTTCTACGCCAAGATACCCTTAAGGTAATGGCAAGGCCAAAGCAACAAACAAAACAATCATTGCCGGACTCAAAAAGTGCTTGGATGTAAAGAAGGGTACTTGGGCAGACGAGCTCGACGACGTACTTTGGTCACATCGAACAACCCCTCGAAGATTTACTGGCTAATCTCCCTTTTCCTTAGCATATGGCATGGAGCAATGTGCCCAGCCGAGCTCGATGTCCCGAGCATACGACGCACCATGCTCACACAAAATTCCGACCTCAATGATTAGATGCTTCTCAAGAACCTTGATACACTTGAAGAACAACGCGGACAAGCCTTACTACGAATCCAAAATTATCAACATCTCGCAGCTCGATATTATAACAAAAAAGTAAAGGGTCGACATTTCAAGCACGGCGACCTCGTCCTTCATATAGTTTACCAAATCACTGAGGAAAAGAACGCCGGCAAGCTCGGCGCAAACTGGATAGGCCCCTACCAAATCATGAAGGTCGTCAAACCCGGCGTTTATCAACTGATGAAGATGGACGTGACTCCTATCCCGCGATCATGGAACTCTATTCACCTTAAGCGTTACTACTTTTAGTTCGGCAATTCCGACCAAAAAAAAAAAAAAAAAAAATGCTCCCCGAGCTAATTCTACGATAAAGCTCACCGAGCTAATCTCTTCTGTAATATGAACTACGAATGGCTTGATCCCTTCTCGAAGGGTACGTAGGCAGCTCATCACAAGTTTAGCTATGATATTAATAAAAATTTATGAACTGATTTTAAATCCGAACTCCCATCATTCGCAGTCCCGACCAAACTCATCGGTAACACATTGACTTCCTGGCTAGTTGCTCGATAGCATTCCCCATGAATGCAAACTTAAAAAGCCGAGACCCGTCTCGCATGCATCCCCATGGTGTCATGGTGAAATAATCCACATCTTAAAAGCCGGGGGCAGTCCCGCATTAAAATATTCCTAAGTCACCCGAGAACAATTAGCCGGGCCCATCCCGTACACTCCGGTTCGACTTAGGAAACCTTGAGTTCGTATTGTGTGTTTACAAGAGTGCATTAATATCTACAAACCCACCTCTTCCAGCACGAGAAAACTCAATTGGGTTTNATGAGACCCAGCTATGATAGCTTTGGATTGTTCTGCAAAATAATGAGTTGAATCTAGGAGGCTGCGAATCATGGAACTCTATTCACCTTAAGCGTTACTACTTTTAGTTCGGCAATTCCGACCAAAAAAAAAAAAAAAAAAGATGCTCCCCGAGCTAATTCTACGATAAAGCTCACCGAGCTAATCTCTTCTGTAATATGAACTACGAATGGTTTGATCCCTTCTCGAAGGGTACGTAGGCAGCTCATCACAAGTTCAGCTATGATATTAATAAAAATTTATGAACTGATTTTAAATCCGAACTCCCATCATTCGCAGTCCCGACCAAACTCATCGGTAACACATTGACTTCCTGGCTAGTTGCTCGATAGCATTCCCCATGAATGCAAACTTAAAAAGCCGAGACCCGTCTTGCATGCATCCCCATGGTGTCATGGTGAAATAATCCACATCTTAAAAGCCGGGGGCAGTCCCGCATTAAAATATTCCTAAGTCACCCGAGAACAATTAGCCGGGCCCATCCCGTACACTCCGGTTCGACTTAGGAAACCTTGAGTTCGTATTGTGTGTTTACAAGAGTGCATTAATATCTACAAACCCACCTCTTCCAACACGAGAAAACTCAATTGGGTTTCAGGCCGAGTTCTTATAACTCGCAAAAGTTAAGCCAAACTCCTCAGATTTGCACCGTAAGCCGAGTTCCCAACACTTGCAAGTATAAGCCGAGTTCCCAACACTTGCAAATGTAAGCCTAACTCCTGAGATTTGCACCGTAAGCCGAGTTTCCAACACTTGCAAATGTAAGCCGAGCTCCCGAACTCGCAATAGTTAGTCAAACTTTTTATACACGATGGACTCAAAAAGTTCGACCTTACTTGGACTAAACAAGCTGAACTTACATAGTTCGCAATTCCCAGGTCATCTGAGTAAAATAAGCCGAGTATACCTCGCGCACTCCGATTCGATCCAAACTTCCGAACTCGTGAAAATTAATCGAGTTATTTAAAAAATAAAAAAAAAGAACACCAAACTCATAAAAGAAAAAGAATCTTCATTAAAGGCCTGAAAGCCCACCGGGCTACATACATAACAACAAAAAAAGAGAAGAAAGAGGTCTCACATGAGACAGGTCCAATTATAACAAAAAATTAATCAGCCCGGGAGCTTAACCCTAGGGCTTGTTCAGCAGTTAGAGCGGGGGATATTGTACCAAACATGTCAACCCCGGCAGGAACTTCTGTACCAACGGGAAGGAAAATCTCTGGATGGACCACTTCGTTGAAGGGAGTGACATGCAGATCGTCCTCCTCAATCTTGGAGATCGAGATCGCATCGATCTCAGCTTCTTTCTCTGCTCCTAGCTTCTCTAAGCAATCGAGAGGCCTCTTCGAGATGATGACCCCGTCCTTCTCTATTAAGCCCTTACAGTAGTCGATAATCCTGCACGCCTGATTGTACGCGAGCGCCTTCTGCCTCTCAACATCGGCAAGATACTGCCTAAACTTTGCAGCACGGACTTCACTCTTGGAAATAGCATTCTTCCGAGCTAGCATTTGCTGAGTGCGGGTGCCCCGTAGTCGCGTGGCTTCCCTCTTCAAGGTTGAAGTTAGTGCATCCCGATCATACAAAAGAGACGCGTTTGAAGCCTTGAGGGCAGCAACTTTCTTGTCCAGCTCAACTATGGCAAAGTCGGATCCTCGTGTTTCTCCCTTTCAGCGCTAAGTTCGGAAGACAGATGCTCCAGCTTACGTTAATGATCGAGCGTCTTCATCCGCTCTCGAAGAAGGTCTTGATCGTATTCCCGGACGAGCTCGTTAGTTTTGCTCACCATCCAAAAGAAATAGAAGATTCATCATAACAAGTAAAATGTTCGTAAAAATTGGATAAAGAATGGGATTCCACTTACATCAGCCGAAGAGTGGGCCAGTTTCTTGAACTTTTCCGCATGATACAGATCATCGACCTTGAAAATAGGATTGTTAAGGAACGATTCCTCCTTATCATACGAGAACTTCACGGAATGAAGGGAAGGACCATCCACCATTTGCTTCTTTGAATCGGCGGTACGAACATACTGATTTGACTCCTCTCCCTCAGCTCGTCTTTGAGGCGCATCATCACCTAAGTTATCCCCGGAACGGATAACTAGAGTGTTATCTCCAACTCTTGGAGAAACACCAGCAGCAGCCTGCTCGAGCTGAGCAGCAGGGCGCTTTTTCGAGGTTCGTCTCCTCGGAGCCCTCTCAACATCCTTTCCCTTCTCCTTCCTTCGTCTTTCGGCTTCAGCATCAGCCGCGGCTTGAGCGGTCTGCTCGGGTTGAACGACGATCTCTAATTGAAGATCTCGCACTTCCCCTTCAAGGACAGGTGGATTTTCATCAACCGTATCTAAGGCATCCACCATCTTGAGAGCAACATTTAGGACGTCATCTTTGTTCATTCTTCGAGGAGCTAAAGAAAATATAGATAAATAAGATAAAAACGCAATTCGGAGTTCGATGGAAAAGACAAGGAACCAAACAAAACTCTAAGGATGCGCTTGACTTTAATCCTTAGTTTTTCCTGGTAAGCTTCAGGCCACCATACCTTTCCGGCCTCATTGAGTTTTTTTGCGAATTTCTTTAGTCAATCTGGAGTTAGTAAGGAAAGTAGGAGGATGCCGATCTTAGAAATAAAATAAATAGTTAGTCAAAATAACATTAAAAGGAGGATAAAATAAGAAAAACAAGCTAGCTACCGATCGGTAGAGTCCATTCAGTTCAAAAGTCTGAGAATCAATGCGGAGATAGAAGTATTTAGAGTCCCAATCAGAGACTTTGCTCGGTTTGTTTCCAGTAATTAGGTCGGAAGATGGCTTTGCATTGGCCGAGAATAACTAGTGTTTATCCGAGGTGATGTTCACCGAAAGCAATTCTTCAATGATAGGAATCGACATCCAAACACCAGTATCCTTTCCTAGTTGGATCATTCCCAAAAAATATTGATGATCGTCACCGGCTTAAGTTGGGACAGCGCAGTATGACGACGGTTACAATACCCGATCAACAAGGATGGTATCGGGAAACAGAGACCACAGTTGCGGAAGAAATCTTCATAGACAACTATGTATCCTTCAAAAGGAGTCCAAGTTCGGTTCCTCGGCGAAGGAGTTGCATAATAAATATCCTCCGAGGAGCCGCAAACCGCGATAGCTTCATCAATCGTCTCCGACTTCGAACGAGTTGGGCCAACATAGGCCGGGGTAACTGTAGTACGTCAGATAACGAGTTCTCTAACGGTTTCCTCAACCATCTCTTCATCAGCCTCATCTCTGACCCCCTCGTTAAGTTCAGCTGCACCATCTTCATTTGCAAGACGAGCTGCCAGTTCGGCGTCAAGACGAATTTGATTTTGCGCCTCTTCATTAAGAGCGGCTTCATCAGTTGCAAGACGAACTGCCATCTTGGCATCAAAATGGATTTGAGCTTCCCTTTCACCACCCGCCTTGTCACGAAGAGTCGGGACTCAGAAGGTGCTCGGACCAGCCTCATCAGGACGAGCAACAATCCAATCTTGGAAGATCACTGCAGAATCGTGTTCTGATGAATCTGATGAACTAAGAAGATTGAGAAGGAGTGTGTTCGGAACGGGCTGAGATCTCCTCTCAGGAGTTCGGTCATTAACAGAAGTCGGTGATGCGTGCGAAACCATTTTCGATAAAAGGATTGAAGAACTCCTTGAAGATAGATCGGAAACTTCAAGGGAAATCGGAAAAAACACGGCGGAAGGATCTACCGGAATCTCTAAGAGAGCTAAAAATAAATAAAACCTAGAGAGAGAAAGAAGAGAAAATCTAGAGAGAAGGGAGAGCAAAATACCTTTTTGTAGCATAAGTGAAGTGAGGAGTCGGAAGGGCTTGAAGAATATATAGAGAGATAAGCATTTATGACGACTCCTCGATTCCCGCAACGGTTCGCGATAACTCAAACGTCCCTTCGAGAAGATTTGTCAAAGTCATCGGGTGCCACGTATCAAAGGACAAGGTCGGATTAATGAAACAATTAACCGAGCTCGGAAATTCAGCGATCTCGATTTCTACCGAACTAAACGAAACATGAAATCGCTGAACTCGTTTCTTTAACTCCTTCGCCGAACTGAGGGGGGGGGCTTACTATTGGAGGTGTACTCCGCACTCCTGGTTTAGCCCGGTATGAACCGAGGCCGGCCCAATTGATCCCAGTTTACGATGGTTTATACCCGAATATTCGGTCCACATACGACCTTCGGGTCCATTAAGCCCGGCTCATAATGTCGGCGTGTAATTTCCGAGGTCAACGGAATATTTCCTTATCTCGCCCGAAGATAAAAGGAAATGTTCCTAAACCTAAGGGAAAAGGGAAAAGGAAATTGTTGAAGGAAGACCGACTTTGGATCTTATAAATAGAGGAAACCTCTCATTGTTAAGATCCATCCAAACATCATTAAGAGAACTGAGATACTTTGACTCTAAGACCTCACGAGAGTTTTAGTTTCCTTCTCTAAGTCGTTTTAGATTTATTGATTAATCAAATATATCCTCAATCTTCAACGAAATTTTGCTTTTAGATTAGTTTTTGTTTTGTTTGGTTCCGATTCAGAAATCGGTCATTCGAATATAGAAAAATTAAATCCATTTAGATGATATTAAGATATGATTAGATAATTAAATTGATTCAATCGGATCGGTTTGGATCGGATCAGTTTATCCGAATTAAACACCCAATGATTAAAGTTAGAGCCCAAAGCAGCAAAGAGAAAACATGAGAAAATTGTCAAAATCAACTTGTACTAAATTTGATGTGCCGAAAAAAACCCGAACTAAAATAGGATATCATATCCTACCTACAAGACAAAAAATTCAAATTTCCTACCCAAACTATCGATTCTAAACTAAATCCTGCATTGACTATAAATATGTTAGTCAACCTTCACAGAATGCATACAAGGCAAACACGGTGGCCATTTGATGAGAACGACGTTGTTTTGACTTGAGTATCCTCACCAAAATGGATTATTAATCAAACCTTAATTAAAACACATGAACGATTAGATGATGATCGGGAAAATTGTCAAAAAAGTCATGAACTTTCAAATTTTGGTCATTCAAAGCATAAGCTATCGCGTAGACAATTTAAATCATCAAAGTTTGTTGACTTTAAATTTAAATCACAAACTTTTGTTGACTGAGCCAAATTAGACACGACGTTAAGTCGATAAACGGAACGGATAAACGGAGTTAAAAAGTCGTTGTAAATCACGGTTAAGTAAAACGACGATGTCTCCTCTTTCTTCTTAAAACCCCAAATAACGAAAATCTCCAATGTCTTTGTTTGGGGTTTTAAGAAGAAAGAGGAGGCGGCGTCGTTTTACCTAACTGTAATTTACAACGGTTTTTTAATCCCGTTTATTCGTTTTGTTTCTACTATCGTCTCTTCTCATTCTCCTCTTCTTCATCTTCTTCTTCTTCTTCTTGAAACCCAAAAACCTCTATGTTTCCGTTGAGACTATCCAAAGCTCTCTTCCCTTGTTCTTCCTCTGCATCTTCTACTCCTTCCTCTGCATCTTCTACTCCTTCCTCTTTCTTCTTCTTCACTCCACCACTCTTCCTTCTCTTCACAACTCTCTCCTTCAACACACCCACAAGCTCCCTCACCGCCTTCTCCGCATCGCTCTGGTTCCTAATCAACACCTCACTAACATCAGCCGGCGTAATCTCCGCTTTCTCCACACATCCCTTCATTTCCTTCAAAACGACTCCATCGACTTCATCATCCCCCATTCGCAGATAGTTCTTCAACAAAATCTTCAACACCGAAAATCTACAAAAACCCATGTGAATATGCATATCCATCCTCCCACTCCTCAATAGAGCTGAATCTAACTTCTGTATATGATTCGTCGTGAACACGAAGATCCTCTCGCTTCCACAACAAGACCAAAGCCCGTATGTGAAATTCAATAACCCCGAGAGTGTCACTGAGCTTCCTGGTTCGTTCATCGACAGAATCGAACCCGACCCGTTTGTTAAATCCGGGTCATAACTCCCATTCTTCTTCTTAAGCTTCCCCCATTCATCAAATTGATCGAGCAATCGATGTCCTCGATAACAATTATCGATTTCGAGATAGTCTTCATCAACAATTTCCTCAATTCAGAGTTGTTCTAGACCTCAGTGAGCTCTAGATCGTAGATATTGTAACCTAGATAAATTCGCTATTGCAGCGATCAAGCTCGATTTCCCAGTCCCAGGAGGTTCGTACAACAAGTACCTTCTTTTCCAAGCCCTTCCCGTCTTCTGATAAAACTTTTGTCCGCACATGCATCTCTTAGGGAAGCCTTTTCCTTTAAATTCCATTATAGCTCTTCCCAAAATCGACCTCGACGAAGAAGAAGTGACAAACCCTAAATCGATTTTAAGATTTTGATTTTCCCCCAAATGGAAACGACGCCGTTTTGCTCTTTTTTTTTTTGAGTTTAGATAGATTAAAATGACGTCGTTGTAGTCTGCAGGCCACCGTGTGAATGACTTGTCTGCCAAATTAGCAGTCCGTAAAGGTTGATTAATATATTTACAATCAATGTAGAATTTAGGCTAGATTCAATAATTAGGGTATAAAATTTGAATTTTTTTATCTTTTAGATAAGAAATAACTTTTAGATAAGAAATAACAGGTTATTTAAGTTCTGGTTTTTTTTGGCATTCCAAATTTAGTATAAGTTGATTTTGACCTTTTCAGCCCTTACTCCCTCGAACCCAGACTCGTATCCGAACCCGAACCCGACCCGAGATCACTTGCCGCCTCATTCCTCTCTTTTCTTGGCCAAGTTTCTGAATTCTCTCATCTGCAACCATGACTACATCGGCGATGGATCCTCCTCCGCCGCGAAACCCTACCCGTGATCCAGAGCCTGTTCCAGACACTACATCGGTTTCCGAGAGCAATGAATCCTCCGCTCCATCGGAAGTCTCGTCGATGAACCCTCCGCCTCCCAGAAACCCTAACCCACCTGATCTCGAGACAAAGGAAGTAGTAAACCCCGAGCTAAACGAAGAACCCAAGGAAGATTCCGTCGCTGTCGACGCGAAAAATCCACCCCGTGTACGAGCCGTGAAGCAGAATCCCGTCCCGTACACTATTCCAGAGTGGAGTGGACCTCCGTGCCACAAATTTCAGCTTGAAGTCCTCAGGGAAGGCGCCATTGTCGAACAATTAGACGTGTAAGCTCTTTTGAATCCATCTTCTTCTAAGATTTAGCTATTTGATTGCCTTTTGTAGATTTTCTGGTTCTTGTGAATCTATTGTATATGAAAATCGTATGTTTTTTTCTTTGCAGGTATGAGAAAGGAGCTTACTTGTTTGGACGTGACGTTATTTGTGATTTCTCCCTTGAGCACCCTTCGATTTCTCGGTTTCATGCAGGTGATTACCTTACTGCCTATATCAGAGTGTTAATGCTATCAGATTGAATTACGTTGGTTTAATTCTGTTTTGTAATGATTTTGCCAGTTATTCAGTACAAGAGAAGTGGAGTTGCATATCTATTCGATCTTGGAAGCACTCATGGAACGTTAATTAACAAGAATAAGGTGTTTTATTCGTGGCTTCAATGTGTTCAGCTTCTTGATCGAGGTTTGATTGACTGACTTATGGTATTTTTCTAACAATGTGTTGTGGTTATCGCAGGTGGACAAAAGGGTTTATGTAGATTTGCATGTTGGTGATGTTATTCGCTTTGGCGGGTGAGTCAGTCGTTCTGTTAAGCTCATGATGATTACCTTGCCACTGTTTGCTTTGATTTTCATGAGCTTATTCTTTATTTCTTATGCAGTTCGACTCGACTGTACATTTTCCAAGGACCCTCAGAGCTAATGCCACCTGTAAGATAAACATTTCACTTTACACAATTTCGTTCTTGGTCTAGAATAATTTTTTGCCTGCGGTTGTTGGGTTGATATTTCATATGATTTCCCGTGGGTGTTCTCAAAGCTCTAAGCATGTGTGAGTATCAGGAGAGGATCCTTAAATCTTTCTTTCGTTTTATTTTGGATTTCGTACCAATGCTGCTATCAGAGAAAAATAACTAAAGAATTGTTGGAGAGACATCTGTTAGTTTAATCATCTAGCCTTTAGTTTGATGACCCTCTAATTTGCTTTGGGTATTGGTTTTTAGGAGAAAGACTTGCAATTAATCAGAGAAGCAAAGCTGAGACTGGCAATGTCAGAACGAGAAGCTTCACTTCGGCGAGCAAGACAGCAAGCATCCATGGCTGATGGTGTTTCATGGGGCATGGGGGAAGATGCTATTGAAGAAGAAGAGGTAATCATGACTATTGTAACTGTTAGTGTTGCAGACTTAAGTGTATCAGATTTTCAAGATTTGTGAAATCAAATCTTTCTGATTGACGTTGTGTCTTCTACTGTTTGGACATGAAGGATGATGTTGAAGAAATCACGTGGCAAACATATATGGGAGAACTCACACCAAAGCAAGAAAAAACTAAAGAGAAAGTCTTAAAACGGTTGGAGAAGGTTAGCTTCTTATTGACTAAGTCTTTATATTTGTCTTTTCAATCTGCTTGTTTCACCCTTCAGCATCTAATTTAATTTAGACTGATTTAACTTTCCTTCTTTCATAAATATAATTATAGACATTAAATTTAATTCATAGACTCCTCCTACTTTGCTTCATCCTTGTATGCATGTTTGCTTATGTGTAGATTGGCCATATGAAGAAGGAAATAGCTGCTATTCGAGCTAAAGACATTTCTCAGGGTGGATTGACACAAGGACAACAAACGCAGATCGCCAGGAATGAGCAGAGAATAGCTGAGGTAACCTTTATGTTAATCTGAAGTGGTAACAGAATTCTTTGTTTGGCCCTCCAGTCCCTTTCAGGTATGGCTGGTTCATATATCTGATTAGACTTTCCATTTCTATTATATGTATGATAGCTTCTGGAAGAACTTGAGAGCTTGGAGGAAACATTGAATGACAGCATCCGAGAAAGTTTGGGTGCGAAAACAGGGAGAAAACCCAACGGTAAGAAGAAAGGAACCGTGGCAGAGGAGGAAGACTTCTCAAGGTACTTAAAGTGTTCAATCTCTATATTTGCATTTTTCATGTAAAAAGTATTAGCATTGTGTCTTGTGTTCTGATTCTCATAGGGAATGTTATGATCTTTTTTCTTTCAGTGATGAAGATGACTTCTATGATCGGACCAAGAAGAAACCATCAACAAAGAAAGGCAGCGAAAGCCAAACTGTAGAAACTGTTGACTCTCTTCTAGAAAAGAGAGACAATGTCTTGAAAGCAATAGAAGAAAAGAATGAACAGCTTTCAGCAGAGAAGAATAAGATGGAGACAGAGACTGTTGCAGAGATTGCATCGGGAGACGCCCTTGACGCATACATGACTGGGCTTTCTACTACACTTGGTAATTCTACGGATTCAATTTTATCCTTTTCAATTTATAAAGTTAACACTTTAAGGAAAACCTTGTTGAATGATCTAATGAGTTTTCCTTTTATTGGCGTCAGTGCAAGATAAAACTGCCCAGATCCAGCAAGAGTTGTCTGCGCTTCAGTCAGAGTTGGATAGGATATTGTACCTTCTAAAGATTGCTGACCCAACCGGAGAAGAGGTTAAGAAAAGGGAGTTTAAATCACAGGAACCAAAAATGAACAAATCCGAAAAACCTCCTGTAGAAAAGAAGAACAGTCCACCTTTGAAACCAGCTGATCCTGGTGAGCATAGGGAGAAGGAAGTGGGCAAAGATCTAGTGGACTCAGACAGTAAGCCTGAAGTTGAAAAGAAAGCAAGTGATACAGCTGAAGAGAAAAAGACCACTGTGTTTGTTCCATCAAAACCCCAATGGCTCGGTTCCGCTGCAAATAAAGTCACAGTCGAAGAGAAAAAACCTGAGATTGTAGCTGCTGCTACTGACAGCACAGATGATGTTGATGGGTTCGTTGACTATAAAGATAGGAAGCAGATGATTGAAGGTGCAACAGGATTGATAATAAGAAAACGGAAGCAAGAAGTCAAGAACAAAGAAGAAGATGATAAGTCAAAGGAAAAGCAAGCAGAGGCCATGGCACAAGACGCAGTTGCTCTCTTATTGAAACATTCTGTAGGACATCGTATAAACGAAGAAGACGAAGAAATTAGTAAAAAGGAAGAAAGTAAGCAAGGAAGTGAGCATAATAGAAAGAAGAAGAAGGCTAAAAAGGTTATTGGTCCTGATAAACCAGAATTTCTAGATGAAAGCACAGATTACGATTCATCATGGGTACCTCCTGAAGGTAAAGTAAAGCAATGTTTAGAAATACACATGCATTTTGAATTAAATCCAGTTTTAGAAAATATGCATATTGCTAATGAGTTATGTATAATTTGAAACGCGCAGGACAATCTGGTGATGGACGAACATCTCTGAATGACCGTTTAGGATATTGATCGAGGGAAGATCGAATTGAAGCCATTTATGGATTCTGCATCACTCTTCTGGTGAGATCTTGGTCACAACTCACAGTGTTTCATACTGTAAATTCATACCCTAAACCGCAGAGCTTCCCTGTTTAAATTTTACAAGAAACTACTCTAGTCTCAAGATTCATTACAAAAGCCGAGCCCTCTTCTCTACAAAGAAACATTCAATCTTTTAAAATTTCGAATAATTAAATCAATTGGTTATAAATCATTTTTTTTTTCAGTTTTAACTTTGCGGGTTTTAAGTGCTAGCTTGTTCGTTTTTTTTTGTTTTCTATGATATCTGCCACAATATCACATACGTTTAGCATCATTGTATCAATCATAGGTTTACGTACAAAAGCAACTTATCACGTACGTTTCAGAAAACAATATGTATCATTCCTTTCTTTGTATCAGATCCTTAGAAATGAATCATTATTATTCCTTTGTACGAAATTATAATCTTTTTTTTTTGGTTTAAGAAATTATAATCTTTTCTTCTATTTCAGAAACTAGATTTTGCATCCACGCTACGAGTGGATATTCTTTTCAATATTATTTTGATAAAAATCATATCGGACCAATTATATTTATTGAGATATTATTGTGTATATTGGTAATTGTAATAATATATATAAAAAATCTTGTAGTTTTAATCTCATAAATTATATATAGTTTGTGTTTCAATGGTCTTGTTTCGAATCTATATATGTTCAGTTTAAAAACGTATTATTTGGTATAATATTTCTAAATTAGTATACCAAAACCAACTAAAAGTGTAACAAAGCAATCAAATGCTATTTAATAAACATAGTATTGACACGAAGATAAAAATTATACATCACTTCTTCAAATAAAGAAATAAGTTTTTCATCATTTAAGTTTCATCCTCGTTATATATGTTTTTTTATGAAAATAACAAAAAATAATAAAATTGTAAGTTATTCTCTTTCCTTAACTAGTTTAACCAATATAAATTTATGATTTAATCTTCTAAATTGAAAAACAAACTAATAAACACAACTCTTGCTTTCAAATTCATGACAATTTTAATTTTGAAACCAAGACAATAGATGAATTATGAAATGAATTTTAAAACTAATTTAAAATCACAAAAGATCGACGAATTAAATGATTTTTTTGTCGGATTTATCTTAAAGTGGTAATGATCGGACTTTTGTATGGTAGTATATTGGTTGTGGTAAATTTTAAATGATTTTCGATGATTATACCTCAGTTCTTCCAATTAGAGTGAATGAGTTTTTTTTTCATAATATTCAGTTTCATTATCATTGTATTTATTTTCTATGAAAACAACAAAAAAACAAGAAAATCTAAAACTATTCTCCTTCCTTAGCTACTTTAATCAATACAAATTTTCAATTTTATTTACAAATTGAAAATCAAACTAATAGGCACAAATATTGCTCTCGTATATATTTATGAAAAAACTAATTTTAAAACCAAGACAATAATGGAATGAACTTTGAAACAAATTTATAATAACAAAAACCGAGAAAGTAAATATATTTTTTGTAAGTGTTACCTTGGATAGATAGAAGCATGAATTTTGTATAATAACATATTAGTTGTGGTAATTTTTCAATGGTTCTTCGATGAGATATAAACCTAAGTGATGAAGATTTAATTTTCATATTTAGAGGTCATTGCAAATAATATCGAAGTAACAAACATTATTTTATATCTGAGAAAATTGGTTTGCACATGGTCATTCGTCCTCCATTTTAGTCAGTTTTCTCAATCCATGGATGAATTCTTTCTAATGACGTTCTTTATTCTTTTTATATTCCATCAGAGCATAGCTTTGATTAAAAAGACAATAAAGTAAGCAAAATCAATACAACTTACATAAAAATTCAGAAAATGAATAACAAATAGAA
Source organism: Eutrema heterophyllum (assembly GCA_002933915.1). NCBI lineage: Eukaryota > Viridiplantae > Streptophyta > Magnoliopsida > Brassicales > Brassicaceae > Eutrema > Eutrema heterophyllum. The sequence continues at coordinate 52,978 of PKMM01020133.1, forward strand.
CAACTCAAAACCAAAAACTCTTGCATTGATCTATAGCAATCTCAAGTTGAATATAAAAATGTAATGTCTTCTATCTTTTTAAACTATCTATTACATGCGATCATGTGGAAAGTTTTTATGGACATGTGGCAAAAATTTGGATGCTAATGTAGATCATAATTATTAGTTAATTAAAATCTTATGTGGAAAGCCTTAGAATCATATAACTTTAACTTTTATAAGTAACATATATTTTTATAGATAATAAATCATGTTTGTAAGAAAATGATAAAATTATTACATCATAATACACAAAGTGTTCTCTAAACGTGTGTATATATTATACACATATGTAAAGAGATTTTACTATTATTGTAACGCCCGTGTTCCGGAAGTGGGTGTATCGATCGATACCAAGGGGGGTATCGGTCGATACCAATTGTGTGTATCGATCGATACCAGGTGGGTATCGATCGATGCCAGTCGGGTTTCTCGAAAGGAAAGTCCTTTAAGTCATCTTCTTCTTCTTATCTTCTTTTTCTTTCACGCGGTGTTCTTCGAGTGAGAGAGAGAGCTGGCGTGAGAGAGAGAGAGAGAAGAAGAGAGAGAAAGCTTTGAGAAGCTTGGATCTTGCGAGATCGAGGGAGGTTGGAAGAGCTAGGGTTGAGCGTGAGCTAGGGAAAGAACGGGAAGCGTTCTTGAGCTCGGGGAAGTCTTCTAGAGCTCGATCCATCCGATTTTAAGGTGAGTTGTGACCAAAGGTTAGCAATTAAGCTTCTGTGGTACTTGGTTAAGCTTGATTGTTGAGTTGGTGGCTCGATTGTGGCGATTTCTGGGTTTAGATTTCGCGGTGGTTGTGAGTCGCAGGGGAGTATCGATCGATACCAGGTGTGTATCGGTCGATACCAGTCCCTTGTCGGTAGACTCGTGTTGATTGTTCGGTATCGGTCGATACTAGGTGTGTATCGGTCGATACCAGGGGTTGTTAGGTATCGGTCGATACCAGGTGTGTATCGATCGATACCAGTGGTGGTTTCAGTATCGGTCGATACCAGGGGTGTGTCGATCGATACCTGTGGTTGTTTCTGTATCGATCGATACCAGGGTTGTATCGGTCGATACCAGTCCCTTGTCGGGAAACTTGTATTGGTTGGGTATCGATCGATACCAGGGGTGTATCGATCGATACCAGTTGTTGGTTGGGCCTAGGAAGCGTGTTGGGTGTTAGCTTTCAGGCGGTGTGT
>PKMM01020133.1:54827-132492 GCA_002933915.1 Eutrema heterophyllum
ATTTATTATGAAATAATTGACTCCAAATAATTAGGATGAATAAAAAACATATCAAGAATCTAATTAGCAGCCCAATGACAGTGCGCCACATGGCGCTCTCTCTCTCTCACTCATATCTCTCTCTCTCTCATATTCAACATCCTCTTCAACACATCCATTAAAACAATTCATCAGTTGAGTTTTTTTTTCAACAATCCCATTGTAAATAGTCTAATAGACTAGATGAGTACCCGCTCCTATGCACAAATTTTTTTTACACAAATATTAATTTATCTTAATTTAGCTATCTGAGCATAACTTAGCTAGAAGAATGAAAATTAAACAAACACAATTTAACATTCATATGGTGGAAGAGAACAACTCACACCAGCTTAAATGGTAGCACCAGCTGCTGAACTCATTTTTGTTTACTTACATTGTTGTTTGCTCTTGTGACTTTTGCCACATCTCAATTGTTTTTTGATACATTACAACTTTTTTATGCATCATTCTGCAAATAAGACTGAGGCTATCAATGGATGGAACTATATACGTATAGGAAAAATGTGTTCCATAAAAATAGCCAAATATTTGTAGATTTCCTTGATAAAATAAAATTATAACCAACCTACTACTTACAGAAATAAGCTGCTTCACTATCCCTCTTCATTCAAGTTATGGAAAAGGCAACATAATGTATACAAATGTGGCTAAGATAATCCATAAATAAAATTTAAAGTAGGATACAACTCTGGATCAAAATTAAATATATACGTTATAGATGATTAATAATCTATATCACATTTGATAACTTCTATAAAGTTTTGAATTTCAACCATGAAAATATCTATCAATTCCACAAACTTACCAACATTTCTCATTTTGTTCACTGCCAGTTTACCATAGGTACTCACAAGAGCCCTACTAAGTAAAATTGGAGAGTTGATGGGAACTAAATTGGAGAATGACGACTCATGATGAAACTGTCAAGAGATCTTTCCTCTAGTTCTAAATTCTAAAGCAACCATAATCTCCCTTAAATTCATGCCCTCCATCACTTCGTTATCATGGAGAAGAGAAAGAACCTACACAAGGAAGAAGGCGTAAGTGAGAGAATATGAAGGGAAATACATTTTGCAGCGTCTTGCATTTTTAAAAAATATGAGATGATGTCTTATTCGTACGGTTGCTATATGTGGCTTCTATGTATCTCCCAGACAATTGTAGAAGTTGTTGTACTGGCCATCCTCAAAACCAGAAACTGTATAGAGTAAAAATCCTCTTGTAGACAATCTATGTATTCCTAGATCTCTGTCCATTGAGATGCCAGAGATTGATGAGTTCACTAAAACCCTCAACGATGTAGGAGAAGCTGTGATTATGTATAGGCATTTGAAGCCTAGGTTCTTGTGGAAGCTGCAAAAATGGATTGGATTCGAACATGAGAATAAGCTGTCCAAAGCTGACGCCACTTTGAAACGAATGTGTGCACAGTTTATATCAGCTAAGAGAGAAGAGATTACTAGTGATCATAATTCCAATGAAGAAGCTGAGGATCTTTTGACATCCCACATGAAGTTAGATGCAACCAAGTACGAACTCTTGAACCCGAGTGATGATAAGTTTCTCTGAGACACCATGTTAGCTTTCATTCTAGCGGGGAGAGATACCACTGCTTCTGGTCTCACTTGGTTCTTTTGGCTTTTGTCTGAAAACCCTCAAGTTGTCACTAAGATTTGCCAAGAGATCAACACAAATTTACCTAGTGATGATTCCATGCAGTGCTTGAACAAACTGGTGTATTTATATGGCACATTGTATGAAGCAATGAGACTTTACCCGCCTGTTCCATTCGAGCGCATGTCTCCTATAAGATACGAGTATCACACAAGGGGTAAAACAGTCAAATCAGATCGGAATCTCATTTTATTAATTAAGTTTAGCTCAGAGGTCGACAGACTTAATCGGAAAATAGAGAACTAGCTAGAAGACTAAAGCCGGTAAATCAAAAGCTCTCAATCTCTTTAGGTCTCGTCAGTCGATTCCAGTATCCTCTAAATGAAGATGGTCTCCTCTATTTATAAGGTCTTCTTCGGCTAAAACTATATGATTTCCTTTTTCTTCTCGAATGAGGATAACGACAATTATCCTTTTTCCTCGGCGAAGATTTTCATTTTTCCTCCAAGATTAGAAAATCTTTCGTAAATCTTGGAGGTCGGTGCCGACTTTAGTGAGTTGAGCTTAATGGACCCTGAGGCCGGTATTGCGATTCGTCGTGGGCTGGCTTTCTTTCAGGTCTGAACCGTCGTAGATCGGGATCAATTGAGTCGATCTCGGTTCAAACCGGGTTAAACCGGGGGTGCTGAGCTTACCACCAACATTTCCCGTAAACCCAGACGTGCTTCCAAGTGGGCATAAAGTCGACGCAAGTATGAAGATTTTGATCTTTATTTACACGTTGGGGAGGATGGAAGCAGTATGGGGACAAGACGCGTTGGAACTCAAACCCGAGAGATGGGTTTCAAAGACAGGAAGGTTGATAGAAAAGCCTTCTAACAAGTTCCTTACGTTTAATATGGGTCCAAGATCTTGCATGGGTAAGCAGTTAGCTATGACTCTAATGAAGACAGTGGTCGTGGAGATATTACAAAAAATTTATTTAGAAGTTGTCCAAGGCCAAAAGATTGAACCAGTACTCTGGTCCAATTCTTCGCATGAAGCACGGTCTTCGAGTCACACTTGCTAGAAGATTTTCTGATGTGATCAAACCGGAGAGCGTTGAACCGGACCAGAATACCTAACGGAAGATATATACTTGGATTAGTCAACTAATTAATGTCAAGGTCTTTGAGTTCTTCTCACTTTGAAACTTTCGGACAGCAGTTAATGCTCGCAGCCTCTATACTTCTTCTTCTCACTCTTATAAGGGCCTTAATAATGTCTACGATCCACTCTGAAACTTTCGGAAAACTAAAATCCAAGTATCAATTGCTACTTAATTAAGTAGTCAACCGTTGATTTTAGCTCATTTCACTCTTATTTCTTTTAATTGTTTTCTCGTTTATTTCTTGTTAATAATTGGGACTTGTTCTTCCTATGCTTTAGGAGCACAACTCCCACTTTTCCAAATTTTCATATTTGTATGAATTGTAACATTCTGTATTTGCTTTTTATATAGAAAATGATTAAAGAAAAAGAAAGAGAGAAAAAAAAAGACAATCTTAATCTGTCCAGAAAACAAAAAAGTATTCGCTACAGTTTCGATCGTCTTTAATTTAGTTTCACCCGAAAATTCTTGTTTTCATTTTACAACAACTGGTATCAGAGCTCTAGTTTTTTCCGATAAATTGAGTTCGATATCAAATATAAGTATAAATGACAATATTGACAAAAGAGTATAAATAAAAATAAATAAATGAATAAAACTAACAAAAGAAGTTGGTTAAAAAATGAACCATCTGGTAAAAAAGAACTAGGGGGTGGACTTGAAATATTCACCATAAGAATTGAGATATTCCTAAACTTTTTAATTTCACAGTAAAAATTAACACATATTTACGGAAAATCACATAAAATAATATAATTATATATACGATCTCCTAAATTTTATATGAAATTAAATGATGCATGTAAAAATTTTTTTTGTAATTCGTTATTGTGTCATGGTTACTCCGTGGCTATATATATTTACGAATGTTTCTGTAATAGTAATTAACCCGCACCAATTAATCATATCCTAAACGTAATGTAACTTCACTGGCTTGTGTCGTTCGTGATGTAAAACAAATCTTGTAAAAAATCACATTTTGGTTTTGTTTTTTGATCAACTAAATTAGGTTTGGGAGTTCGGGTTCGGGTCGGGTGTTTCGGATTTTCGGGTTTAGAGGTTTAAGCCATATTCGAGTATTTATAGTTTTCGGGTCGGGTTCGGTTCGGATCAAGTTCGGTTTATCCGATATACCCAAAAATACCTGAAAATACTCGAACAACCCGGAAAAAACTATCCAAAAGTACTCAAACTACCCGAAAGTATTTGAAAGTATCCAAATTATCCGAAAACCCCAGTAAAAAAACTATCCAAACTACCCAAAAGTACCCGAAAGTATTTGAAATACCCGGAAAACAAAAAAAATAAGAGGAACCGGCGAAGCTAGATACAAAGGGATTAATGGATTTAGTTAGCTTCTGGTTTGTTTGGGTACTAGTTCGGATTTCAGTTTGGGTCGGGTATTACTCGAAACCCGAAGTACCTAGACACTTAGACCCATTCGGGTATTTCTCTAGTTCAGATCATGTTCGGAACCAGGTTTTTTGGGTCGGGTTCGGATACGGTTAATACGCCCATCACTAAACTAAATCTTGTAAAAACCACTATTACCAAAATAATCACTATTATTACTATTTGGGCAGACGAAATTTTTTTTTTTTACTATTTGGGCCTAAAACGAGTCTTTTGAGCTTATTTATTTCATTTAGGGCTTTTTCTCTCTCTTTGTTTTTGGGTTTTATCTTTTTCCCTTCTTCTCGAGATAATACACCAAATAATCACACACTCTCTATCTCGCCGGAGTTTCGTCTCGAATCTGCACCATCTCCGGTGCCGATTTCGTCTACTTGATTTGAACTATGAACTCTCCTGACCTCGATGAGCAATTAGATGCAGATTTATACAGTAACTTGCCTTCTCATAATGATTCTTCAACAGGTTCGTATTCGGATTTTTATCATGTCTTTTGATTCTTCCATTTTCCGTACAGAATCCGATTCTACCGTACTTTAAATATCAGGGGTGATGACAAGAAGAAATCGTAGCTCGCTTAGATCGAAACATTCGGAGACTGAGCAGCGAAGAAGAAGCAAAATCAATGAAAGGTTAATATATAAAAATTTCCGATTTTTCTAAAAAGAGTAAACTTTCTTCCTTATTTGTAATTTTGTGGATATACAGATTTCAGAGTTTAATGGACATTATACCTCAGAATGATCAGAAACGTGATAAAGCGTCTTTCTTATTGGAGGTAGAAGAAGATGTAACTTTGAGACCAAAAAGTGTGTTTCAGTTCTTAGATGTTTATCAAATTTTTTTGCTTTTACTTGTCTCAGGTTATAGAGTATATTCAGTTTCTACAAGAAAAAGTTCAGATGTATGAAGGATCTCACCAAATGTGGTATCAAGCCCCAACCAAATTGATTCCATGGGTATTTGATTTCTATTTAAATTGGTCGTTCTGATATATCAGGAAGAAAGAAATATCGTTGCTACATGAGATTTTGTTTGTTCTAAAAGTTTCATCTTTATGTAATGTTGAATGCAGAGAAATAATCACGAGCCTGTTGTGGAGGTCAGTGACCATCCGGAAATCGTTAATTGCTTTCCAAGTAACGATAAAGTTGCTGCTTCTTCCGGGTTGCTCTCGGATATGCAAAATCCTGTGGATCTTTATGTCGACGACTCATCAGCTAGTACCAAGATTCTCGAACACAGTCATATTTCGGCAGTTTCATCTTATGAACCTACTGAGCCTCCGCTGCAGTTTGTTCAGCATGACTTTTGGCAACCAAGACCAACTAGTGGATCGAATGATCGCAATAAGAATGAATTGTTAAACTCAGACGAAAAATCATCAGCCAGCTTGTCCAATGTCTGCTCACAAAGGTAAGACATATGTAGATGAAAAAAAACTTTAGAAGGTTCAGTAATTTATTTTTATATTTTTGGAAGAAGGTCTGAGTTAGTTTACAGTTGCTCAGGGATGTATAGTCACTGCCTGCTTGTGTAAAACATCTGACTCTCCCCTTAAACAGTGGTTTACCTTTGTCCTTGTGGATGTTAAAGGGAGAAATGACATAAATGCTGCAAACTTAGGAAGTCTTACAGAAATAAGTATACGAGAGGACTTAAATAGGCTAACTGCTACTGTACTTGAACAAACTCAGGGTCTAAAAACGGACAATTGGAGAAAATTCAGATGGATATATTTGATTGAAGCTCATACTGGTTTTGGTTTGATTTTTGAACAGGGTACTACACAATCTAACTGAAGCTCTTAAGTCATCGGGTGTCAATATGTCAGAGACCTTGATATCTGTGAAGCTAAACCTTCGGAAAAGAGCAGATCGCGGGTATTCTGCCAGTGCTTTTGCTTCTGAGGTATGTCTGTAACATTTTTACATTGAAAGAACAAAAAAGAACAAAAAATTCAACTACTCTGCAAGTGATTCTTGTAAATTTATGTCCGTTAATCTTAATTTGTATCTGGGTGCTCTTTTATATTTCGTTAGGATCATCGTAATAGCATCACTGATGAAGAAGGGGATTCTCCTACTGAAACTAGAAGCATCTGCAAAGATTTTGATCATTCCCAGAAGAGGATAAGACGATAAGAGATCTGGCTTCTTATTTTCTACTTTATGACCACTGTTTGATAATTTTGTTACTTTCGGTGAGTCATGTTCAAATTGTTCTGGGGGTATCAGTAGGTTTAGATTGATGTATATAGTTGTGATCCGCTACTTCTATCGAGCTGCAACTGTTCTCATGAGTCAGATATAGTAAAGACAAAGTAGAAAAGAAGAGATGTAGCAAGTTTCAAAATTCAATAAAGAGAGATTGCTCCATTTAATGGCACTTTTCAAGTATATTGTCTTTTATATATATATATATATATATATATATATTGTCTTATATATATATAATAACTTCTTGCCCTTCACTTTCTCACACTGCTAGACTCAAACTAGTACTACAGATTAGTAACCGGGGAAATTATTTTGTGCTTGTTGAATGTCTATATATGTTTGGTTTGATATAAGGGAGTCCATGTTGTCTTGAGCCTTAAGTTTGATTTGAGCCAGAGTATCTATATATTGAAGAACAGATGCAATTTTCAGTAGAAATAGATAACTCATCTTTATTCTTTACCCTTGTATAAACATAATTGTCATATATGTATATATATATACATATTTTATGATAGTCTTGTTCGATTAAGGAGGTTGTTTGTTTGCTGAAGAAGATGAAGCAGGAGGAGGGCCAGGGTTGCGTGGTGGTGGAAAGAATGGGAATGGAGGAAATGGAAATATTGACGGAGGTGGAGGAGGAGGAGGTGGTGGTGGTGGCGGTGGTGGATTTAGGCCTGGAAAGATTGGAGGCAGTGGAGGAAAGAAAGAGCGCGGTGGAGGAGTACTGGGAAGAGGAGGACGAGGCTGAAATGGGTTTGGAGGGAAAAACGATGGAGGAGCTGGAACTGGAGCTGGAGGAGGCTGAGGAAATATTGGAGGGAATAACGATGGAGGAGGAGCTGGGGGAGGCTGAGAAGGACGGGGCTGAAATGGATTTGGAGGGAATATCGATCGAGGAGGAGGGGGAGCTGGAGGAGGCTGAGGATTAATTGGAGGGAATAACGATGGAGGAGGGGCGGAAGGAAGCTGAGGAGGACGAGGCTGAAATGGGTTTGGAGGGAATATCGCTGGAGGAGGGGCAGAAGGAAGCTGAGGAGGACGAGGCTGAAATGGGTTTGGAGGAAATATTGATCGAGGAGGGGGAGCTGGAGGAGGCTGAGGAAATATTGGAGGGAATATTGATGGAGGAGGAGCGGGAGGAGGCTGAGGAGGTTGAGGTTGAAATGGGTTTGGAGGGAATATCGATCGAGGGGGAGCTGGAGGAGGCTGAGGAAATATTGGAGGGAATATCGATGGAGGAGGAGCAGGACGAGGCTGAGGCTGAAATGGGTTTGGAGGGAATATCGATGGAGGAGGAGCAGGAGGAGGCTGAAATGGGTTTGGAGGGAATATCGATGGAGGAGTGGGAGGTGGCCGAGGAAATAATGGAGGAAATATTGATGGAGGTGGAGCAGCAGGAGGCTGAAATGGGTTTGGTGGGAAAATCGAATGAGGCGGTGGAGGCAGAAATGGGTTTGGAGGAAATATCGAAGGAGGTGGAGGTTGAAACGGATTTGGTGGGAAAATCGAAGGTGGTGGTGCAAACGGGTTTGGTGGGAAAATCGAATGTGGTGGTGCAAAGGGGTTTGGAGGAAGAAACCATGGAAGTGGGAAGAACTTCTTGTCTGCTAAATTTTTGTTGGAAGCTACTTTCTTTTGCAGGTATCTTGATAATCTCTTCTTCTTGTCTTGAAACTGAACCTGATTTGCTTTTGTAATTTGTTTCAGAATCCGTCTATGCTTTCTCTTTGTATGCTTCTCTCCGGCGAAGAAGATCTGATTTTCTCCATTTCTGGAACACCTCTTGATTCTCTTTCCACATCTGGTTTGCTCGTCCAAAACGGTTTTCCATTTCTTGAATACCTTTTGATTTTCCTGTCCGAAATTCGGTTCTGCTCGTCTGAATCTGCATTCACCAGAGGAATCTGCACAAATCCCAGACAGAAGAAGACAAACTGTTTCAGAACAGAGAAGAGAGAAATTTCTCAATACTAAAACCAGTTTTTGTGTCGATGGATACCTGGCACTGAAACTGAGAAGAGGTTATCGCTGTTGCAATGGACAGTGTCAGTGATCCTTACAGGTGGATTTGTTGCCTTCGAAGAATGATTATTGAATGTTATGGTTAAGGCAATGAAGATGAGGATGAGAAGAGAAGACATTCTGGAGCTCTCTGTTCTGCTATAGTTGAAAGTAATTTTGTTCTTTTTCATATAAGAAGACAGACAGACACATGAGGTTTTTCAAAAAGCTTTTTTGTTCTTATCCGTCTCGTGATTCGCCTTTTTGCATAATTCAGTTTCTGGGGAGACAAAAAAACACAAATACTTTGTATTTATCCCTTTGTTTATGATAAAATTACACCAAATTTACACAAATACTTGGTAACTTCGCATCAACATATTCTCAAAAAAAATATAACACAATGGTGGTCCGAATTAAGACTCTTAAGCCAATAGTTGTCCGACAATAATATCCAAACTTCACGAGAGTTTAATGTTTAAGAGCATTCCTCAAAAGTAAAACTCTCACGATCGTAACTTGTACACATCACCAAGTAGTTGGCAACACAAACACTAATATCCCTCAACATTCACATTCAAAGATTGAAGCTAGAAAAAAGGCTAACAAAGTAAGAAACTTTTGCAGAATGAGAAAACTAATCCATATTAGCTTTATAATGAATGAAACACAAACCTCGTGATACAAAGCTAAAGACTGATTAAGAGAATCAGACCTAATTAGACTCGTAAACACACACAAATGGCGAAAACATCATTTTCCGCAATGATGTAAAAGAAAAAAAATAAACCTGAGGAACTATAAATGACACACGAACAACGGTTATTAACAGAGAAGTGGAGTTAAATACCATTTTCTTTACAATCGCAAGTCGAGCTTTCCTGGTTTGCCAGCATTGTTGTTGAAGATCTGATTCACCAAGTGTATAAATAAGGGTTTCTTCACCCAGAGAGAATCTTGCAATTCCAAGAGTAGAGAGTTGAGCGAGAAGCTGTTTGACATGGTTTTGCCAGCTGCAACATTTTGACCATCTACAGTGACCCAATCTACAACTGTTGCTGCAGGCTGTTCCCAACATTCATCAAGCTGCATTGAAAATACAATCAAAAATGTTATCAGGGTGTTAAAAAAGAAAGGAAGTAATTTAGGATTTTAGTACAATGTATCCATAAACAACCACATAGATAACATAAAGACTAGAAAACCTAAACTTTATTTGCAGATAGGACTACTATCTAATCATAAAGAACAAGCATGACTACTCCGCAACACATTCATTGTTACTCCATATAAACCTTGCAAATTAGTGTGGGAATGTACTCTGCTATGACAACAATGTCAACGCGATACACATTAAGATGAGAAATAGCATATTAATCATAACAAATAAGAATTATACTTAAACGTAGTTCCATACCAAACCCCTGACGTATTTGCAGTGCTCGGAGGTAGCTTGAGCAATCAGGACCGCAGTCTTAAGTTCAGGCAACCATTGCTCCGATATCTTATTCTCTTGTTCAGTAGCTAGATCGAGGCAATAATTTGTTGCCCTGCATACAGTAATAACATAGACAATGGACAGAAAGTTACAACAGTGAAAGTTTACACAAGTCAAGGCATATCAACAAATGGCTTGGGGCAATAAACACGATAATGGTGGCCCGTGTATACCAAAGTACGAAGGAACACAACTTACCTTTCATATTTTTGCTGGGCACGAAAAGCATGATCTACAGAGCATGGCCACTTTCAACTAAATCTTGCCGTATATGCACCAAATTGATTGCCTTTGCTAAGTCTTCCAAAACACATGCTTCAGAACCACAAACCTTTAAGCAGAACTCAAGAGACTCTAAAACCGAGGCCAGGCTTGTATCTAAACCCTCCAGACCTATTTAAGAAGCAAGAATATTTATCATAAGTAAATTTGGAAAAGAATTCTAAGTATTTCATTTGAAGATGCTCTACATTCTGTGGTTAAAACTGGCAGCAGATCCAAAGCATGGTAATAATATGCAACTAGTGGCTATCATCAAACCTTTTGGCTAATCTAGCATACCTCAAAATCTACGTATTAGATAGATGAACCAACAGTGCTAAGAAAAACTTTTCTATGTTCTTTTTTGTTTGATTTTGCATTGCATTGAAAGAGATTGTGAGCACTGGTTTCACGACGAGGTAGTGACCACTGGTTTCATTAGGAAGCTCTTTGAAACTTAGAAATCAAGATTACCTATGGTTCAATGCTCATAAGCTTATCCCGAGGGATGAATTCTATGCTGTCGGCCTTTGGAAAAAAAAAGAAGAGAACCTCACCTGCATGATACTGAAGGGCAGCAGAAATGCGACATATAGATGGAATTGCTGATGGGTCTCTTGCACCAGCTCTTGCAGTCAATAAAGCGGCATTCTTCTCTGCATAGGCAACAGCTTCAGGTCCTGTCGTTCCATTAGCTCCCATATACTCCAGAAGTCCCTGATTAAGAAGATGTTTAAATATATGAACAGGTCGAGGCATGAAAGAACATGAAGTCTTCTAATTGAAAATTCTGTTATGAGACCAGCTAAAATGTTGTTTGAATCATAAAGTCCCAAACTTCTTCTACGCTGCACGATTATTCTGACTTACAGACCAAAAGACCCTTTGAACATATACCACATTTTTCTATATGCAACTTCTATTCTTTTTGTATTTTTCAACAGATATCAGTCTTCAATTCTGAGTGAAATATACGAATAAACTGAATTACACTCTTATCACGCAGAAATGAATAGATAAAATACAGCAGAATATCATTTCACATCTTACAAACCTGGGGAGTTGCTGGAAGCATATAGAGAGTGTTATCAGGACTTTGGAAGAAAGCAGACACTTCTTTCTGAATAAAATCTTTTGCGCTGTTTGAAATGTCCACAACAACTTCACTAGCTGGAATTACAGTGGCTGCTGCATATTCCCTTGCAGCTAGTGGTTGCTGATTCCAGAATGGAACAGCATCCTATAAAAAACGAAACGTAGAATACAGAGTGGTGCTCATGTTATTTAATCACTTTATTAATTCTATGACAGAATCAGTTGGGATATTACCATGTTGACCTTGAGAAGAGTTGTATATATGGTTTCAAGTTCGGATCTGCGAGCATCAAACTCCTCAATTTTCTTCCACTTCTTTTTCAAAGAGTCTTCGGCTTCTTTTCTTTCTGCACATAACTTATTCAGCCGTTGTATTTCAGATATCAATGTATTTAAGCTAGCCCTCAAACCAGCAGCTTCCCTTTCCTTTCCCCATACATCCAACTGCAAAGGAAAAATGGATAGCTTGTTATATCAGCATGAACATCACATATAATGGGCATTCATGATAACTGCGAATCAGTAAGCAGTGCTAAGTACATAAGGAATACAATCAACTCAAATGAAAAACTTTCTACAAGAATATGAGTATTTCTTTTTAGATTCAAGTGAAAGGAAAAAAATTTAAAGAAACCTGGCATTTACCTCAAATTGCCTAAGATTGCTAACATTCTGTGTTGTGCCTACAGCAAGCGTATGTGAAGAAGCTGCATCAGCACTTCCATGCAAACGATTTATAAAATTTTGACATAAATCGCGAGCTTCAGCAGCTTTGTTTAGTGCATCTTCAGTAGCCAAAAATTGTTGAACATGCGCTTTCTGGACAAAGTAGCATTGGTGGAAGGTAAGATAAACAGACCTTAAACATATGGCCATACGGTGCAACATGAACAGATGCAGCACTGGAAGACTAAACCGAATATATCTGTCGGAATTAAACATTGCTAAATTTGAAGCATAAATAATTCTCCTTTCTCTATATATCCAAATTAACAAGAAGAAACCAGCAAATTTAGACAAAGAAAGCACCTGCCGTTCAAGGAGCTGGTTGTTAGATCCTTGGGAATGAGTATCTGTGCCTATCTTCCCATTACCATTAAACTGATAACTCAAAGGCGAGCTCACGTCAGAAGAAGAACTGTTACCCGGTTGTTCTCATACTTATACCTGTAAACAGATTGACATCCAATTGCTTACATTAGCCTAAAGCAACCCTGGAACAAGAACTTAAGAGAGTAGACATGTCTCATTCAGTGAAAACTGAAAATTTGAAAAGAGATGGAGAAACAATTATCATCAAACAAGCAAAATATAGAGGAAGTCCAGGAACAGCTCATATCTACCAGATCAAACACATCTGAATAGAATCAAGCTGCAACGAACTCAGAATGTGTAACAATTTGCAAGATGAGTTTCATAATCTGCCACTTTAGTGTAACAAGAACCCGGCAGAAGCAGGAGTGCACAGTAATAGAAAGTGGCGTAAGAAGGAAATTCAGGAGACACCTTAACGTTTCAGCATCTGCTCTGACATCAATCTTCTCCATCTCTCTGGATATCAGGGTCTTAACACGTAAAGTGTACGCAGCAATAGCCTGAAGAAGTAGAGGAGGACCCCTCAGGGAATTTGCTATAACATTATTCACCTCATCAGATATTTCTCCATCATATTCAAAACCCAGCTTGGTAGTTTCCTGCTCAGGATTTGAACAAATTCCACTTCCTTCGTAAGCAGGGAAGGAGTTACGTATTCTTTCAATCATGCGTGTTGAAAGCGAATCACAAACTGTCCTGATATTTCGTTCTCGGGTTGTTTCCATGAGAATGATATCATCTGCAGGCTTTGTTCCTTTAACAGTGGAATAAACAGCTTCCCTCTCACTGTTAGCACTGAGGCTGCTTGATACCTAACTCAACAAATCGACAGACCGTTGTGCATCCGTTGCTTGATTAACATAGACTTGTAGCCTTTTGTGATACTCTGCAAATACTCTTGTTGCTTCATCACATTGTTGATCATAAGCTTCCAACAATGCTTGCTTGTGTCTGAAAAAAAAAGAACAAAAATCACAGAGCAATTATCTACTGTACATAACAGAATCAATGCATTTCAACAGAGCCAGTCTCTTAATACATGTTGCTGTTGATAAAGTTTCATGTTTTACAAGTGAGAAGCAAAGTAATCAAAATCTAAGACTCAAATCAAACCTGTAACTCGCTCTTTCGTCAAGCATCCTCTTCCGTTCCGCTTCTTCTCTAGAGACCTCCAACATTCTAGCTTTCAAATCTTTCCTTTGCCTCCTCACTATGTTCCTCAACCTCTCAACCTCCTTTGCAGCTAATTCCCTCTCCTGCAATGCAGCTTCTCTACCCTCTGCATAACTCGAACTCTCTCCCGTCACTGTCTTCTCTCTCCGCCTTCCTTTGCCCTTACTCTCATCCTTCCCGGAGCTAACATTGCTGATTCCCCCATGAACCGTAATGTTCCTCCTAATCCTCTCCACCGTCTTCTCCGATTTCACTCGGTTTATCAGAAAATCCCAAATACGTATCATGTTCCCTCTGCAAATCTTCCTTACAGCATCAATGGAAGGGACATGAGATTTGCTTGACCCACTATACGGACCTAATTGCCTGTAACCCATTTCCTTCTGTAGCCATTCTAAAATCGCCTCCGGTGTCGGAGACGAGCTCGATAAGCTCTGCATTCTCTAGAACTCAAATCCCTTCTTCAGGAAAATATTCAATTTTTTTCTACTCATTCATTGGGTTATCTTTGTTCAATCGAAAGAGAAATGTAGCGAAACACCGAAGTTATTCAAAAGCAGTCCACCAAAAGGGAGAAGTAGAAGAACAGATCTGGAATGACCGGAGACTAATCTCGCCGGTTCCGGTGACGGTGAGAGGAAAAGTTGTGACGGAGAGAGAGAGAGAGAAGGATTTGGAGAGAAGAGATTTTCAAAATGAAGGTCCCGCTTTGTCAGAGTGCAACTGAAGGAATCAAAACTCGAATTTTTTCTGCAAGTGTTGACTCACTCGTAGGGGTGGACTGGTTATTTCGTTTGGTTCGGTTCGGTTCGGTTCGGAATTTGAGTTTGTTCGGACTCTTAAAAACAAATTGTATTCGAAATCAAATTATATTTTGGTTTGGTTTTTAAAAAAATTAGTTTGATTTAGATTTGGATCCGGGTTAAGTTTGGAAAAAAATTATAACAAAATCAAAATATTAATTTTGATTAATGTTATAGATTTTAACATATTTAAATATATTTAATTAAAAATGATAAATTTTAATAAATTTGATTTAATTCAGTTTGATCTCATAAAATTTGGATTCAGTTTAGGTTCGGTTCAGATAATTCAATATAGAAATTTTTAGAGAAATTGTGATAGATAGCCTTCAATTCAAAAATAATTAGCAATCTAATCATTGACTGTTCGCGGCACTGTTACAATAAATTAAACGAATAAGGTACATAATCTCTAGTAGTCTCATTTGTACAAATTTTTTTTTAATCATTTGTACCAAGGACCGTTTAGCCTAACGAATAAGGAGAATTAGATTTTCTGTATATTTTTCAGATTTGATAATTACATACAACCCAAAAGTAACTATATATGTATTTATTAAATTATTTAATATTAAGATATTTCACAGCAAAGAGAAAACTACGGCGAAAAAGATTTTATTCGATTTCTAAGTAGACCGTTTAGCAAAATATTTTGTGTCGATGGTTTTTCTGATTTTTAACACGAAACAAGAGCCCCTATCGCCGATCGAACTACCGGAGTGAATCTTCGCCGCCGGTGATGAACCCGTTGGGAACGGCTCACCACTTACCAAACCGCTAGAGCACGAGATTTGGTTTATTATCTCCGGATGGCCGGTGAGGATATATTTGCGTGAATTCGCAGTTGTTACCGGTCTCCCATGCGGAAAATTCCCGATACCCAACCACAAGAAGAAACGAAATCTGGTGAAAACACTTTATTGGACAGAGTTGTTTGGCAAACTTGAAGCAGCGCTTTTCCGATGAATGAAGATGAAATATAGAATCATCGTTCTTCTCACGCAAAAAGATACGTTAATCTGAAAGTTAACATTCAATAATTTAATTATCCCATTAAATCAAAAGTTAGAGCTATGTCTAAATGTTTATATGGTCCAATAAGTATGTTAACATATTAAAAGTACGTACATGTAACTCATTATATATATATATATAGATATAGACATGTATGTTTCAGCAAAGAACATGAAAGTTAACACATAATACTTGGTTATTGATGCAAACAAAATGTTAGAGGTAAATATACATGTTTAACACCGACACGTTATAACAACAACACATATTGACGTCGGCACCAGCACCGCATCATGGTTTTTACCGGATTTTCATCGGCTCTTTGCCAGATCTCACCTGATCTTCGACAGATCTTCATTGGAGTCGAATCACTCTAATCTGGATTCACCCGATCTTTACCGAATCTTCGTCGGAGTCTAATCATCCGATCTTTGCCTGAAGTCTAAAACTATTAAAGCTAACATGCAACGATTGAATTACCTTGTTAAATATAAAGTTTAACATTCAATCATTTAATTATCCCGTTAAGAGCTATATCTAAATATTTATATGGTCCAATAAGTATGTTAACATGTTAAAAGTGCATGTAACTTGTTATCTATATATGTATAGACATGTATGTTTCAGCAAAGTACATGAAAGTTAACATACAATAATTGAGTTATCAAAATAAACAAAATGTTAGAGATAAACATACATGTTTAACAACGACGCATTATAACAACAACACATATTGACGTCGGGACCATCCATGCGTCATGGTTTTCACCGGATTTTCATCGGGTTTTTGCCATATCTCATCCGGTCTTTGAAAAATCGTCATTGGAGTCGAATAACACTAATCTGGATTCACCCGATTTTACCGAATCTTCGTCGGAGTCGAATCATCTCATTTTTTCATGAAGTCTAAGACTATGAAAGCTAACATGCAACGATTGAATCACCTTGTTATCAATCTAACTCTTTTTATATCACGATAAATATGAAATTAGATGTAAATATAATATTCATACATAATACAACAATTTTTAACACGTTACAATAAAACGTGTAACCCGTCACAATAATGACAACGGTGGTCGACGTTCGTCGTCATCACTGAAACCATGGGTATATGAGTATCGTTAGATTGATATCGGTAAAATAAGGAGGTTTTGTGTTTGAAGTTTTGTGATTCATCTTTGTTTTTAAATTAGATCTATGTGTGTAGTTTATGGGGAAAAAAAGTTTGAGAAAGATCATACGAAGATTTGAGATAGTAATCTAATCGCTAATGTCAATGCTGATGTGGCATAAACAAAAGGGGCGATAACGATTTCAGTTATTTGAAAAGTGATGCATTATTTCTCTAGGTGTAGCTATATACCTTATTAACTCAAATTTTTATCCCCTGCAGATTATTTTCTAATTCCAGCGGATCGGGTAGTAGGTGTAACCGGTTGAATTGGCTAATACATAACTTATGGGTCTAAATTTGAATAGCTTAAGTTTCTAATCAAAATACTTAGGTCAAAATTGAATAAAGGTAAAAGTAAAGGGACGGTATCCGAAACTTTCTGTTTCCTGGTTATATTTCAACCAAAACCTATGGATCAAAAGGTAGGAGAAGACAAAGACGGGAGAGAGAGAGAATCGCTATTATTCCGGGAAAGATCATTTTCAAGTTTTTCGCCGGAAAAGTTTTCGACCAACCTGAAAACCTTCAATCAAAGAATTAGTCAACAGATAGGAAAATTCCAGAATTTCTCATTGATTGCTTCTGGATTTTCTCAGGCCTGTTTCTCTAAGGTGTTCTCCGATTCCTCTGCTTTTTCTATTTTTGAAAAAAAAAAAACTGTATTTGATGATCAACAGGATCGGTTTCGAAAACCCTTTTGTTCTGAAGCTAATTGATGAGCTTAGAATCTCTTATTTTGGTCTGATGCTTATGATCGTATTAAAGAATGAATTTTTACCCTCAAACAACTGCAGAATTCTAAACTTTTTTAGATTCTGGAAATCATTTCGTTTGGATTGTTTTGTGATGTGTATTATTAGCTGATTCGATTTACTTATCGGTTTAAACAAAAATGTAATTTTTTAATATGTTTCTCTTACAGGTGATTCAACTGTAGGAACAAGAGTTGTTGCACCTAAGAGAGAGGATTCTGGTTTGCGGGAGGCAGTGAGAATCTTCTGTGAAATTGGCTTCCTCTCTCTCATTATAACTTGCTTCTGTGAAATTTGAAAACTTTTGCTAGTTTGATCAAGATTCTTGAGGTTGGAGTATTGATTTTGAAGGTTTTTGGTCTTTGCCAAAGATCGGAAGTTGAAGATGGGAGCTCTCTGTTGTTGCTTTCAAGTTGATCTCTTTGAGAGTTATGTGAATCCAAACACTTCCATGTCTAGGAACTGTCCATGCCTTAATTGCTTCCTCCATAATGTCATGGGTTTGGTATGTTCTTCTTCTTCATTCGAATCATGTGCTCCTAGTAGTGATTTAGCAATGATACTTGTGTTCCAACTTCGTGCTTGTTGAATGGTTTCTTGTTTGGGTATCAATTTCAAGTATACATCTTTGTTTCAGTCTCTTATTCCAAATTTCGGAGATACAACTTCCGGTTTTGTTGAAACTTACCTTATACCTCTTTTTGCAGTATACCTCGTTATTTAACAGAGGGGGAATGCATCAGATACCCTCAACTGTTGAGACTGCTTCAGTGTTGAATTCCACAAATTCACTTGATGACTCATCTCTGTCTAGCATGTATCATTCTCCTCCCAGACCGTTGCCTTACGATGCTGATCCTAGGTACTTCCGTTTTGCTAAGGGCTCGAGCCATTCGGGTGAAGAAGTTGAACTGTTAAGAGGTGATACTGAAATGAGTTCTGAAGCTTTGGGTGGTGGAGCCAAACGGAGTAAGTCTGATTATGAAGCTGGATTAAAAGAAGTGTATTCAAAAAGTTCAACAATCAATGCAAAGTCGAAGACAGTGCTGGGGATAGAAATTTCTTATGCAGATTCCAATGATGAGGATATTTGTCCAACCTGCCTTGATGGTAAAACTAAAAAAAACTAGTTTGATACTGCAATAGCCTTTGAATCCATTTTATATGCATCTCTTTATGCTTGTTGCCGCATGCGAAAGAGTGTGTTACGTTGCTAGCAGATCGTTATAACTAGCTTTCTCCTGTTCTTTAGTTTCATTTCTTCATTCAATCCATTCCTGAGCAATTATATTGATAGTACTAGTTCTTAGGATAGTTTTATGTCAAATTACATAGAGACTATCAAGAGGCCATATAAGAACATATTGCGACCTCTAGTGAAATCTGAAGTTTAGGATTAGGTTGCTTGTGATCTCCTATAGTTTATGTTGGATTTGGATAACTCAACTCACAAAACGCGGCGAGTACTTTGAGGTAATATTTGGTTTTCAGTAATCTTACGTTTCGCAATGTGCAGATTACACGCCAGAGAATCCAAAGATAATCACCAAGTGTTCTCACCATTTTCACCTTAGCTGTATTTATGAATGGATGGAGAGAAGTGAAACCTGCCCCGTCTGTGGAAAGGTAACTCGTTGCTTTCTACAAAGTTTCAAAACTTCGGATTTGGTCGAATGTTCCATCAATTTGTATATAATTTGCCATTAATGATTTCATTACAGAGATAATGCAGTCTAAACTATATGCATCCTTACCCAATTTCCAATCTAATTATTGCAGGTGATGGCATTTGATGAAACTGGCTAAAGGAACAAAAAAGGCAGTGAGTCGTTGCATAATGAAATAATACAGAGAGAAATCACTTGTACATAAATTTTCTGTGGAATTGTGAATATCCAGATGCCTTACAGTAAATATGAGAAACTGTGATGTCTCTTAATTTTATAGACTCATTATCTATACATTATCTTCAATAATATTATCGGAATGAAAAAAAGTTTGAATCTTTCAGTTTTTTTTGTTATCTAGAACATGATTTCTTATAGACCCTATCAAGTAGAAATAATATTTTGCATTTCTGAATCAGTGCAAGAAGATGAAGAAGAAGAAAAATGTTGTTTAAGATTAACTTCTCTATATCATTAGACAAACCATCAAATACCAAATCTGTATTGATTATTAAACCATCAAAAGCTCAAACAACAGAACAAACATAATTCCATGGACATAGAAAAAACTTTAACAACTCTTAAGTTCACTGTTTTGTTTTAACCAAGATAAGAGATTTACAGCTTTCTTCGATGTTTGAATAGGCGGAGAGAACACAAAGAGAAGGTGATTGTTCTTTTTAGTCCTCAAGAATCTGTTGTTTTAGTCATGTACCAATATATTTTTTTAAGAAAACATAATAATGGTTTAACAAACTTGTTATAACAAACATACGAGAGAAGATAGTACGTCAGAGAAATCAACTAATAATGAAAATGAACTTGTCCAACGAAGAATATAAGAAACTAAGACGAATATATTGGCTCCAAACTTTTTGGTTTTAACAATCTATCTCGCCAGACATCCAATAAAAAGCTATGCAATCAATAGAGCAAAGACGATTATTATCTGAGGTTCCAAGCAGCTTCAAGTTCCAGGTATATGCAGCGCGATTCACACCCCTTGCAAACTGGGCGAGTTATATTATTATTGAGCACCACCTCAAACGATGTGCCCTCAGAATTTATTGTGCTTCTTGGCAGGAGCCCTGTAAAGTCTCCGAGCACACACTCAGTATGCAAACTAGCTCGGTGATCTTTACACGTGTAGAACCATGTCTCTGAATTGGTTTCTTTCTCACAAATGTCACACCAATATTTACCACTTGCCTCTTCTCCATAGCATAGTGAGAGAGGATGATCGTCAACTCTATGCTTTACCACTTGTGGTAAAGTGGCGCATCTAAAGTCCAAGGAAAATCCACAACCATCTTCAATGCATGTGAGATATGGAGATATCCATATCTGTTGTTGACTTCTCTGACATAATTTGCCTGTTTTTTGTTGTTGACTTCTCTGACATAATCTCCATGGCGCATCCAAAGTCGAAGGAAAATCCACAACCGTCTTCAATGCACATGAGAAACGGAGATTTCCACTCTTTGCAACCATTGCATTGTGTTTTTTCATTTGGTGAAGTGAAATATAAAGGATGATGGGGATGACTTGGATGGACAAATGGCTCAGATAGTGAACCGCACAGGACATCTAATTGCTTATCCCCATGCTTGTACCTGAAACCGTTGGACATTCTACCACAAGCATAACAGTAGAACCGATCTTCCTCGCTTGTAACTAAAGTAAGTCGCTCATTGTGTAACACATGCCATTTCCTTGTAGGAAATCTAGCACAAATTTGGTGGATAACAAAATCACAATCCATGATACAACCATAGAAGGATTGGAGACCGATGGGATGGGCACAGGCCTTGCAATGCTTGTTCTCCTCGCAGAGAAGACCATTAGCGTTGAGTTTTAAGTGATGCTCTTTGTGGCTGAAATGTTGTATTGTGTTGTCATCTATTACCACATATGGCTCTGTATCTTCTGTTTCATCAGGTACATCTTCGAGTTCTATCCCGTTCCAGACATCTCTTCTTGTAACGCATTTCGAATGAACGACATAGCCAGGACACCTCTGACAAGAATAAGTCCAATCTACCTTCTGGCGACAAACTCCACACACAGAAGAATTCACAACACCAAGAAGAGAAGTGCGAGAAATACGATGATCATGCCGATTGATGTTTATGACGCGTGAAGAGTAAGACAGCCTTGGTGGATCATGAACCCACATTGAACACATATATAAGGGCTTCGATCTCCCTTGAGCCCGCAAGCATTACAGGTAAAAGAATCGAGTCTTGGGAGAAGGAAGAGTTGATGATCATGAGCTTTCAAATCCCAAAGAGATAGTGGTGGTGGGGGTGAGACACAACACATATCCAAGCTGAAGTTACATGAAGAGCAATGATAAAATATTTTATCATCAATCTTTTTCCCGCAAAGACGACATCTACCATCAGAATATTCCCCTGGTCGACCCGTTAGGAGCTTAAGAGGGTGTAAGGAGTGGTAGGAGTGATTTACCTCTAACGGATATGATAAGCAATCCACATGGAAGGCTAAATCACATTCATGACATTTGTAAAGAAACTCAGCACCAGTCTTGCCACATTTAGCAGCACAGTCGAACTGGTTCCGCTCCTTGACAAGTGTGAGCTTGTGACAATGCGTACTCTCGGAAACGTCGATAACCTATGGTGGTGGGTAACTGGCACAATGTAGATCTACGTCGAGGTCACAAGTCTCACAACGATAGCATAGACTCGCGATATCCTTTCCACATAAATGACAATAGTGATGTGGTCTACATCTAAGCCTAAGAGTGTGATTGAGGTGAGATGGGTGTTCGATAAATTGAGAGAACTCACTACATTACTTGTGGACGAAAAAATCACAGCTCTCGAAAAAATCACCCTTATCCTTACCAAATAATTACAATCTTACATTTTCTCTCTCATGTTACTATTCACAACGTGAAGAAGAAGAAAGAAGAAGAAAGAAGAAAGAAGAAGAAGAAAGAAGAAGAAGAAGAAGAAGACACCGGTGGGTGATAACTCCGGTGGACAACACCAGCGAATAATACCGGCGGGCAGATAACACCGGCGGGTGATAACATAGGCGGGCGGCGATAACACCGGCGGTGATAACACCGACGATGTGCGGTGATAACACCGGCGATGTGCGATAACACAGGCGGGCGGCGATAACACCGGCGGTGATAACACCGGCGATGTGCGATAACACCGGCGAGCGACGATAACACCGGCGATGTGCGATAACACCGGCGGCTGACGATAACAACGGGGGGCCAGACGATAACACCGACGATGTTAACTAGATTAACGCGAGAATTTATGATATAATAACTGGATTAACATGACAATTTCACAAAAATGAACATGATAACTGGTTTAACATGACAATGTTAACGATATTAACTATATGTTTAACGATATTAACTATATGTTTAACGATGCTAACAATGATAACTGGGTTAACATGACAATGTTAATGATGCTAACAATATGTGTTTTCTGGTAATGAACATTGACGTCGAGTTTTGATGAATAGTACCGCCGACCTTTTGATGAACAGTGTCACCGGATTCTTTTATCAGAAAATGAGTTTCAGACAATGGCATTTCTGTAAATATTAAAATGTATAAAGGACATTTGGGTTTAATCATTTTTTTTCTTTCTTACTTACTTAATTTACAAAAATTTAATAACACTTACCTAATTAATTGGTCAACCTACCGTATACACTTAAATCACCCCATAAAAAAACTTCTAACAACTCTTGAGTTCACTGTTTTTGTGTTTTAAGCCAAACAATACAAATACAAAGTATATACAGAAGACTCACGACTAAGGAGATATTAAAAACGGCGGTCTGTTTTACTGTAGCTAGAGCTTTGCAATGATCTTATAGTGGCAATAGATGCGCATAAACTTATAGTGTAATGTGTAACTCCGGTGATATTCCGCGGATACTTGTCCATCTCTTCTTTCACCTTTCATTGAATAAAAGATCAGAACAGATCATTCAATACTATCCCATAGAAGAAGCTAATTAACACATGATGCAGAAAACAAGCCTCTGTTACTATTGTTGGGCTCTAAGAAGAAGCTAATTATCACATGGCCCATGCTTCCCGGTAAAATGTATAAGTCTATGACTATCCAGAATGCTGCCTCTGTTCTAATCACCAAAGCATTTAGATTAAAAATAGCAGAAATATCTCTTTTTGGTTAAAGAATAAAACTTTCGGTGCTTACGTGAGACCGGATGTGTCATACTCTAACCCAATACCTCCAAAGATCTGTTATGAAGCAAGATTATTTCAAGATTCTCTCAACAAGAACAAAAGATTTCTTAAAGAATTGTAAGTTAAAAAACCTCGGCCATTCTGGTGAACATTCCTTCAACTCTGCTTCCAAATTTTTGTCGATAAAACTCTTTCTTATTCACACCTTATTTGGGTGCAGATGCATCAAGGAAATACGGATGCCATCGAATCTACATTGTCACAAATTGAATACCATAAGCATTTTCATCATTCTCCAAGTAAACAAAATAAAGAGAGTGAAAATTTAACCTCATAGTTGTATTGATCTTTAGATGCATCAATGGCTTTGTCAAGATTCTTCTTCCCAACAAAGCACTATGGACACACCGTATCCGTGGTTACATCGATTTGAATGAGCTATTTCGAAGCGGTGTTGCTCGCAGACTCAGCCATTGGGAGATCTTTCTAACCAAATATCAGTCATAAATCAGAAATCAAATTTCAAAATTCAAGAATCCATTAAACTCAGAAACTGAACTAAAGACAAAGACAAAGACAGAAACTTGATCTTCAATTTCAGACAACATGGCACAATTGGATCCAAACTGTTTAAACTACACATTGTTCAGCCATCATTAGTCACTTTTAGACTGTGAGTCCAAAACTGTTCTACATATTGTTCTACCATTAAACTCAGAGACTGAACCAAAACAAAGACAGAAACTTAATCTTCAAAGACTAAAAGTCTAAAACCTATGGATCAAAAGGTAGAAGAAGACAAAGGCGGGAGAGAGAGAATCGCTATTATTCCGGGAAAAATCATTTTGCACTTTTTCGCCGGAAAAAATTTCGACCAACCTGAAAACCTTCAATCAAAGAATTAGTCAACAGATAGGAAAATTCTAGGATTTCTCATTGATTGCTTCTGGATTTTCTCAGGCCTGTTTCTCAAAGGTGCTCTTCGATTCCTCTGCTTTTTCTTTTTGTTTGAAAAAAAAAATCTGTATTTGATGATCAACAGTATTGGTTTCGAAAACCCTTTTGTTCTGAAGCTAATTGATGAACTAAGAATCTCTTATTTTGGTTTTGATTTTGGTTTCATCGGATTGATACTTATATTAAAGAATGAATTTTTACCCTCAAACAACTGCAGAATTCTAAACTTTTTAGATTTTGGAAATCATTTCGTTTGAATTGTTTTGTGATGTGTATTAGCTGATTCGATATACTCATCGGTTTAAACAAAAATGTAATTTTTTAATCTGTTTCTCTTACAGGTGATTCAACTGTAGGAGCAAGAGTTGTTGCACCTAAGAGAGAGGATTCTGGTTTGCGGGAGGCAGTGAAGATCTTCTGTGAAATTGGCTTCCTCTCTCTCATTATAACTTGCTTCTGTGAAATTTGAAAACTTTTGCTAGTTTGATCAAGATTCTTGAGGTTGGAGTATTGATTTTGAAGGTTTTTGGTTTTGCCAAAGATCGGAAGTTGAACATGGGCGCTCTCTGTTGTTGCTTTCAAGTTGATCTCTTTGAGAGTTATGTGAATCCAAACACTTCCATGTCTAGGAACTGTCCATGCCTTAATTGCTTCCTCCATAATGTCATGGGTTTGGTATGTTCTTCACCTTCGTTGAGTCATATGTTCCTTGTAGTGAATCAGCAATGATACTTGTGTTCCAAAAATTACATCAAAACATGAATATCTATCTTCTCATGCTTGTTGAATGGTTTCTTGTTTGGGTATCAATTTCAAGTCTATATCTTTGTTTCAGTCTCTTATTGCAAATTTGGGAGACACGACTTTCCGGTTTTGTTGAGGCTTACCTTATACCTTTTTTTGCAGTATACCTCGTTATTTAACAGAGGGGGAATGCATCTAATACCTTCAACTGTTGAGACTGCTTCTGTAATGAATTCCACAACTTCACTTGATGACTCATCTCTGTCTAGTATGTACCATTCTCCTCCAAGACTGTTGCCTTACGATGCTGATCCTAGGTACTTCCGTTTTGCTAAGGGCTCGAGCAGAACCGTTAAGAGGTGATACTGAATTGAGTTCTGAAGCTTTGGGTGGTGGAGCCAAACGGAGTAAGTCTGATTATGAAGCTGGATTAAAAGAAGTGTATTCAAAAAGTTCAACAATCAATGCAAAGTCGAAGACAGTGCTGGGGGTAGAAATTTCTTATGCAAATTCTGATGATGAGGATATTTTTCCAACCTGCCTTGATGGCAAAACTAAAAAAAACTAGTTTGATACTGCATTAGCCTCTTTGAATCCATTTTATATGCATCTCTTTATGCTTGTTGCCGCATGCGAAAGAGTGTGTTACGTTGCTAGCAGATCGTTATAACTAGCTTTCTTCTGTTCTTTAGTTTCATTTCTTCATTCAATCCATTCCTGAGCAATTAGGCCATTGATAGTACTAGTTCTTAGGATAGTTTTATGTCAAATTACATAGAGACTATCAAGAGGCCATATAAGAACATATTGCGACCTCTAGTGAAATCTGAAGTTTAGGATTAGGTTGCTTGTGATCTCCTATAGTTTATGTTGGATTTGGATAACTCAACTCACAAAACGCGGCGAGTACTTTGAGGTAATATTTGGTTTTCAGTAATCTTACGTTTCGCAATGTGCAGATTACACGCCAGAGAATCCAAAGATAATCACCAAGTGTTCTCACCATTTTCACCTTAGCTGTATTTATGAATGGATGGAGAGAAGTGAAACCTGCCCCGTCTGTGGAAAGGTAACTCGTTGCTTTCTACAAAGTTTCAAAACTTCGGATTTGGTCGAATGTTCCATCAATTTGTATATAATTTGCCATTAATGATTTCATTACAGAGATAATGCAGTCTAAACTATATGCATCCTTACCCAATTTCCAATCTAATTATTGCAGGTGAAGGCATTTGATGAAACTGGCTAAAAGAACAAAAAAGGCAGTGAGTCGTTGCATAATAAAATAATAGAGAGAGAAATCACTTGTACATAAATCTTCTGTGGAATTGTGAATATCCAGATGACTTACAGTAAATATGAGAAATTGTGATGTCTCTTAATTTTATAGACTCATTATCTTCAACAATATTATCGGAATGAAAAAAAGTTTAAATCTTTCAGTTTTTTTGTTATCTAGAACATGATTTCTTATAGACCTTGTTACGCAAAAATAATCTTTTGCATTTCTGAAATCAGAGCAAGAAGATGAAGAAGAAGATGTTGTTTAAAGTCAACTTCTCTGAATCATTAGACAAACCATCAAACACCAAATTTATATTAATTATTACACCAAGTACTTGAAATCTGAGAACTCAAAAGCTCAAACAACAGAACATACATAATCTCCATGGACAAAAAAAACTTCCAACTGTTTTGTGTTTTAACCCAAGAGAAAAGAGATACATCTTTCTTCGATGTTTGAATAGGCGGACAGAACACAAAGAGAAGGAGCATTGGTGATATGTGCGAGAGTACTCCTCATACTCCGTTTCATAGCGATTGTTATTTTAGTCCTCAAGAATCTGTTGTTTTAGTCATATATCAATATTTTTTAAGAAAACAGCTCGCCTTATGTAATAACAAACCTTAGGAATATAAGATAACAAACTTGTCCAACGAAGAATATAAGAAACTAAAACGAATATCTTGGATCCTCGTACTTCATTACGCTTTTTGGTTTTAATGACCTATCTAGAGATCCCTTCAATACATTTATACGCAATTAATAGAGCAAACGTATGTATCTGAGGTTCCAAGCAGCTTCAAGTTAATAGGGTATATGCAGCACGATTTACACCCCTTGCAAACTGGGCGAGTTATATTATTATTGAGCACCACCTCATACGATCTGCCCCGAACAAATATTGTGCTTCTTGGCAGGAGCCCTGTACAGTCTCCGAGCACACACTTTGTATGCAAACTAGCCCGGTGATCTTTACACGTGTAGAACCATGTCTCTGAATTCGTTTCTTTCTCACAAATGTCACACCAATATTTACCACTTGCCTCTTCTCCATAGCATAGTGAGAGAGGATGATCGTCAACTCTATGCTTTACCACTTGTGGTAGAATGGCGCATTCAAAGTCCAAGGAAAATCCACAACCATCTTCAATGCACGTGAGAACCGGAGATCTCCACTCTTTGCAACCATTGCATTGTCTTTTATCATTTCGTGAAGTGAAATATAAGGGATGATGGGGATGACTTGGATGGACAAATGGCTCAGATAGTGAACCGCACAGGACATCTAATTGCTTATTACCATGCTTGTACCTGAAACCGCCATGCTTGTACCTGAAACCGTTGGACATTCTACCACAAGCATCACAGTAGAACCAATCCATTTCCTTGCTCTGAATTGTAACTAAAGTAAGTCGCTCATTGTGTAACACATGCCATTTCCTTGTAGGAAATCCAGCGCAGATTTGGTGAATAACAAAATCACAATCCATGATACAGCCATAGAAGGATTGGAGACCGATGGGATGGGCACATGCCTTGCAATGCTTGTTCTCCTCGCAGAGAAGACCATTAGCGTTGAGTCTTAAGTGATGCTCTTTGTGGCTGAAATGTTGTATTGTGTTGTCATCTATTACCACATATGGCTCTGTATCTTCTGTTTCATCAGGTACACCTTCGAGTTCTATCCCGTTCCAGACATCTCTTCTTGTAGCGCATTTCGAATGAACGACATAGCCAAGACACCTCTGACAAGAATAACCTCCACAAGTCCAATCTACCTTCTGGTGACAAACTCCACACACAGAAGAATTCACAACACCAAGAAGAGAAGTGCGAGAAATACGATGATCATGCCGATTGATGTTTATGACGCGTGGAAGAGTAAGACAGCCTTGGTGGATCATGAACCCACATTGAACACATATATAAGGGCTTCGATCTCCCTTGAGCCCGCAAGCATTACAGGTAAAAGAATCGAGTCTTGGGAGAAGGAAGAGTTGATGATCATGAGCTTTCAAATCCCAAAGAGATAGTGGTGGTGGGGTTGAGACACAACACATATCCAAGCTGAAGTTACATGAAGAGCAATGATAAAATATTTTATCATCAATCTTTTTCCCGCAAAGACGACATCTACCATCACAATATTCCCCTGGTTGACCCGTTAGCAGCTTAAGAGGGTGTAAGGAGTGGTAGGAGTGGTTTACCTCCAACGGATATGATAAGCAATCCACATGGAAGGCTAAATCACATTCATGACATTTGTAAGGAAACAACAGAACAAGACATAATCTCCATGGACATATAAAAAACTTCAACAACTCTTAAGTTCACTGTTTTGTGTTTTAACCAAGAGAAGAGAGTTACAAATTTCTTCGATGATTGAATATGCGGAGAGAACACAAAGAGAAGGAGCAATGGTAAGATATGTGCGACAATACTCCTTATACTATGTTTCATAGTGATTGTTCTTTTTAGTCCTCAAGAATCTGTTGTTTTAGTCATATACCGATATTTTTTAAGAAAACAGCTTGCCTTTAATTATAACAAACATTAGGGATAAGATGGAAATGAACTTGTCCAACGAAAAATATAAGAAACTAAAGCAGCTTCATTACACAATCAACAGAGCAAACGTATGTATCCTTTGTACCAAGCAGCTTCAAGTTGTATTCATCTGATTTACCAAGCAGCTTCAAGTTGATAGTGTATATGCAGCGCGATTCACACCCCTTGCAAAATGGGCGAGTTATATTATTATTGAGCACCACTTCACACGATTGGCCGTAATAAAAATCTATTGTGCTTCTTGGCAGGAGCCCTATAAAGTCTCCGAGCACACATTTTGTATGCAAACTAGCCCGGTGATCTTTACACGTGTAGAACCATGTATCTGAATTGGTTTCTTTCTCACAAATGTCACACCAATATCTACCACTTGCCTCTTCTCCATAGCATAGTGAGAGAGAATGATCGTCAACTCTATGCTTTACCACTTGTGGTAGAGTGGCGCATCCAAAGTCCAAGGAAAATCCACAACCATCTTCAATGCACATGAGAAACGGAGATCTCCACTCTTTGCAACCATTGCATTGTCTTTTTTCATTTGGTGAAGTGAAATATAAGGGATGATGGGGATGACTTGGATGGACAAATGGCTCAGATATTGAACCGCACAGGACATCCAATTTCTTATCCCCATGCTTGTACCTGAAACCGTTGGACATTCTATGACAAGCATCACACCGGAACCAATTTACCTCGCTTGTAACTAAAGTAAGCCGTTCATTGTGTAACACATGCCACTTCCTTGTAGGAAATCCAGCGCAAATTTGGTGGATAACAAAATCACAATCCATGATACATCCATAGAAGGATTGGAGACCGATGGGATGGGCACATGCCTTGCAATGCTTGTTCTCCTCGCAGAGAAGACCATTAGCGTTGAGTCTTAAGTGATGCTCTTTGTGGCTGAAATGTTGTATTGTGTTGTCATCTATTACCACATATGGCTCTGTATCTTCTGTTTCATCAGGTACACCTTCGAGTTCTTTCCCGTTCCAGACATCTTTTCTTGTAGCGCATTTCGAATGAACGACATAGCCAAGACACTTCTGACAAGAATAACCTCCATAAGTCCAATCCACCTTCTGGCGACAAACTCCACACACAGAATTTACAACACCCAGAACAGAAGTGCGAGAAATACGGTGATCATGCCGATTGATGTTTATGACGCGTGGAAGAGTAAGACAGCCTTGATGGATCATGAAACCACAATGAAAACATACGTAAGGGCTTCGATCTCCCTTGAGCCCGCAAGCATTACATGTAAAAGAATCGAGTCTTGGGAGAAGGGTGAGTTGATGATCATGAGCTTTCAAATCCAAAAGAGATTGTGGCGGTGGGGTTGAGACACAACACATATCCAAGCTGAAGTTACATGAAGAGCAATGATAAAATATTTTATCATCAATCTTTTTCCGGCAAAGACGACATTTACCATCAGAATATTCCCCTGGTTGACCCGTTAGGAGCTTAAGAGGGTGTAAGGAGTGGTAGGAGTTGTTTACCTCCAACGGATACGATAAGCAATCCACATGGAACGCTAAATCACATTCATGACATTTGTAAGGAAACTCACGAGAACCAGGCTTGCCACATTTAGCAGCACAGTCGAACTGGTTCCGCTCCTTGACAAGTGTGAGCTTGTGAGGATGCGTCTCGGAAACGCCAATAACCTCTGGTGGTGGGTGACTGGCACAATGTAGATCTACCTTGAAGTTACACGACATACAAGTATAGAATATATCCGTGATATCCTGCTTTCCACATAAAGTACAAACATCACAATAACTATACCATAGCCTAAGAGTGTGATTGGGGTGAGATGGGTGGTCGAGAAGTAGAGAGAACTCACTACATTCCTTGTGGGCGAAAAAATCACAGCCCTTGCAATAAAAGCCATCTTTGATAAGTTTGAAGCCTTTACAGCAAGCACCTTTTTGCCAAGCATTCAAAGGCACCATAGGATGGTGGTAGTAACACTCCCTCATCAGAATCCATGGTCGATTGGGAAGAATGAAAAAGAAGAAGAAAAACTGGATCTGAGATCTCAAAGCTACCCTCCTTTCACGTCTCTCTTTCTATTCAATCAAAACTCAAAAGTTTGTTAAAACTCAAATGTCTTTGTTATTTCACGTCGCTTATTCTATCTTCAATTAAAAGTCTTTGTTAAAATCTCCGATTCCCAAAGATGCTCTGTATAAAAGCAATTAGATTTTTTTTTTTTTTTGTCAAAACCACAAATATATTTTTTTTTGTCAAAACCACAAATAAAATATGAGTGATTATCTTTACATTCATTATAAATACAATTATCTTCAAGAATATTTTATCGGAATGAAAAAAGTTTGAATCTTTCAGTTTTATCTGTATAAAAAAAGAAAAATTAGATATTAAAGATTAACTATTCAAATAGTAAAATTTAATAATATTCCACTTGGCTAATTTGCCTAATCTCGCTTTCTCATATCCAACGCACAAATAAGAGAACTCAGGTTCATATTCAGGTAGATCCAAGAGAGAAGATGGAAAGACAACTTGGTGCTGTGCAAAAGAAACTCATGCTACATGCAGAAAGCTTGGAAGGTTAGGATGATGGCTGATATAATGAGGAATAGATGAGGATGCTTGGACTGCAGTGGAATCAGGATGTGAAGCTCCTAAACGAACTACTGGTGTGCTAAAACCGAAATCAGAATCTTACATTCAATTCCATTCAAAAACAATTTTTTTGTCTTTGAATTTAATTTTACATTCAATAAAAAAAAAAAAACCCGAAATGGACAAATGAGGAAAAGAGACTAGCCAAATCCAATTCAAGGGCCCTGTCAACCATATTTAAACTAATTCAAGGATGTACCTGAAAACTTTAACAAAGATGAACTTTTCTGACTAATATTTTTAACTTAAAAATGTTCCGTTACAAAGCTCACAATATATAGAAATACATTTGACTGAAAGAAGACATATAAGGACAGCTGTCAGCTCATGATTGCACATGATGCAAGAGCATCATATTTGTTATGCAAGTGGATATTGTGAGCTCATGCGTGTGACTCTGCTTTCTCTGCTTTTGCAAGGTGATGATGATGTATGTTGACTGGGCTCCACAATCTGTTCTTGTTGTAGGTGATCGTTGCAGGTCTTTTGGATTTGGGTGCAGGGGATTCGTGATGAGCTTCGTTTCATCTGCTTCATTTGAAATCTTTGCTTCTATAGTACCAATGCAAAGGAAGCCTGAGATATTTTGCAGAAAGCATTCGAAGGAACAAAAAGCGTAAAAAGATTTAGAGTAGATATGCTGGCTACTCAATTTGAAAATCTCAGGATGGGAGAGCAAGAGAAAGTAGCAGACTTTAGTGCAAAGATATGTTCAATTTCCAATGAGGCTTCTGTATAAAGAGAAGAAGATGGTAAAGAAGTTACTGAGATCATTACCTTGAAAATTTGCAGCACAGAGGGCTGCAATGGGAGTATCTCTAGATATTGATAGCATTGTGTTAGCAATGAAGCCCAACACCCACCGATTCTCTACGAATACAGGAGGAAGAAGAAGGCCCAAGATGCTTAAAAGATTGGTTCCATGAGAAGACTAGACTCGGGTTAAGGAAATGTGGCTTAACTTGAGGTATTATGACTGGAGTTAAGGAATAAACCACAGTAAAAGGGAATCACTAGACGTTGCAACTAACCACATGGGAAGGGGTGACGTGTTTAGTAGATCTTTGATAGTATTTAAGCATGGGGTTATGTCTAAGTTCATTATCGAATAATTTGATCAAAGTTGTAAGGGGAGGTGAGAGACTCCAATATTAATTCTCTCAAGTCCTTGTAACTTGGTTTTGATCAATCGGAAATAAAGGAATCTTTTCTTATTTCCATTGTTATTCAGTTTTCCATCTTTCTCGTAACACATTGCTTTTAGTGAAATCGTTGGAATGTTTTAAGCCTATGAAATGGAAATGGATTCTGACACATCTGAAACTGGATCAAGAATAAAATTCAAACCTGAAGAGGATAAAGGAAAAATCAAGGAACTCGAAGAAACCATCGCACTAATGACCAGAAGGAAAAATCTTACATCACCTTTAGTGGTTCTGGTTCTGAGGAAGAAGTTGAATTCGAAGGATCTCACAAACTTTGCTGCTTTGCACGGTGAGGTTACTGCTGCTGAAAATGACATTAAGGTGATTCAGAAGGTGAGGATGTTAACGCAAATTACAAGAAACTCTACGAAAACTAGATCAAAATCAGCAATGAAAATGTCAAGCTTATAAAGAATAAGATGAGACTGCAAACAAAACTCACAGAAATCACCGAATAGCTAGTCAAAGAAAAGAAATAGCTAGTATTTCACACAAAAATCAAAGATATCACTCATGAACTTGAGAAAGAAAAAGAAAAAAACGCAGAAGTTGAGACTACAACTCACGAGAATATTAATGATTTAGAGAAAAAAAAAGAAAGTCTTGCAGTACTGCAGATTAAGCTCCAAGAGACTACAAGAAATCTGCTAGTCAAAGAAAAGGAAAAGAATGAGCGATTGTTAGTATTTCACACAAAAATTCAGAACCACAAGTAACAAATCATCATCATCATGGACTTAGATTCAGAGGTTAAGACTTCCAAAACTGCACTACATCAAAAGTAACAAACAAATCAAGGCCAGGTAATCACAAGTATCATTGCAACAAGTTTTAGAGGAAAGTATCTCAGCTTTGGAAGCATCACAACCATAGGGCAAAACCGATGAAATTCACAAGAATATGGGTTAGAAAAGATGAATTGTATATGGAAATGATCTGCAACATCCTGCATCTAATTGTGTGAAAGTTTCATGGGATCTTATTGATGGAGGTACTAAGATCATATCAAGATGTTAATGCAAGACTTGGAGATAAAGGCAAAGGAGTGTGTCTATTATGCGAAGGCAACCATTGGCTATTGATTTCACTAGTCAAAAGACACAAATTCAAATCTAGTAGGTCTCGGAGACATGGATTGAGCTGAAAATAATATTATTCTATGATAGATTGTGTTACGTTCCTAGCAGATCGTTATAACTAGCTTTCCACTGTTCATTGGTTTCGTTTCTACATTCAATCCATTCCTGAGCAATTAGGCCATTAGTAGCTTTAGTTCTTAGGATAGTCTTATGTCGTAGAATCAAACTAGAGAATCCGAAACTCAAGTGAAATCTGAAGTAGAGGATTGGGTTGGTTTATGTTGAATCTGGCGATGGAATTTGATGAAACTGGCTAAAGGAACAAAAAAGACAGTGAGTCTTTGCATAATGAAATAATACAGAGAGAAATCACTTGTACATAAATTTTCTGTGAAATTGTGAATATCCAGATGCCTTACAGTAAATATGAGAAACTGTGATGTCTCTTAATTTTATAGACTCATTATCTATACATTATCTTCAATAATATTATCGGAATGAAAAAAGTTTGAATCTTTCAGTTTTTTTTGTTATCTAGAAGATGATTTCTTATAGACCCTATCAAGTAGAAATAATATTTTACATTTCTGAAATCAGAGCAAGAAGATGAAGAAGAAGAATGTTGTTTAAGATTAACTTCTCTATATCATTAGACAAACCAAATCTGTATTGATTATTACACCAAGTTCTTGAAAAGTGAGAACTCAAAAGCTCAAACAACATAACAGACATAATTCCATGGACATAGAAAAAACTTTAACAACTCTTAAGTTCACTGTTTTGTTTTAACCAAGAGAAGAGATTTACAGCTTTTCTTCGATGTTTGAATAGGCGGAGAGAACACAAAGAGAAGGAGCATTGGTGATTGTTCTTTTTAGTCCTCAAGAATCTGTTGTTTTAGTCATGTACCAATATTTTTTTTTAAGAAAACATAATAATGGTTTAACAAACTTGTTATAACAAACAGTACGTCAGAGAAATCAACTAATAATGGAAATGAACTTGTCCAACGAAGAATATAAGAAACTGAGACGAATATATTGGCCCCAAACTTTTTGGTTTTAACAATCTATCTCGCCAGACATCCAATAAAAAGCTATGCAATCAATAGAGCAAAGACGATTATTATCTGAGGTTCCAAGCAGCTTCAAGTTGATAGGGTATATGCAGCGCGTGTCACACCCCTTGCAAAATGGGCGAGTTATATTATTATTGAGCACCACCTCAAACGATGTGCCCTCAGAATTGATTGTGCTTCTTGGCAGGAGCCCTGTAAAGTCTCCGAGCACACACTCAGTATGCAAACTAGCTCGGTGATCTTTACACGTGTAGAACCATGTCTCTGAATTGGTTTCTTTCTCACAAATGTCACACCAATATTTACCACTTGCCTCTTCTCCATAGCATAGTGAGAGAGGATGATCGTCAACTCTATGCTTTACCACTTGTGGTAAAGTGGCGCATCTAAAGTCCAAGGAAAATCCACAACCATCTTCAATGCACGTGAGATATGGAGATATCCACTCTTTGCAACCATTGCATTGTCTTTTATCATTTGATGAAGTGTAATATAAGGGATGATGGGGATGACTTGGATGGACAAATGGCTCAGATATTGAACCGCACAGGACATCTAAATTCTTTTCCCCATGCTGGTACCTGAAATCGTTGGACATTCTACGACAAGCATCACACCGGAACCAATCTGCCTCGCTTGTAACTAAAGTAAGCCGTTCATTGTGTAACACATGCCATTTCCTTGTACGAAATTCAGCGCAGATTTGGTGGATAACAAAATCACAATCCATACAGCCATAGAAGGATTGGAGACAGATGGGATGGGCACATGCCTTGCAACGCTTGTTCTCCTCGCATAGAAGACCATTAGCGTTGAGTCTTAAGTGATGCTCTTTGTGGCTGAAATGTTGTATTGTGTTGTCATCTATTACCACATATGGTTCTGTATCTTCTATTTCATCAGGTACACCTTCGAGTTCTATCCCGTTCCAGACATCTCTTCTTGTAGCGCATTTCGAATGAACGACATAGCCAGGACACCTTTGACAAGAGAAACCTCCACAAGTCCAATCTACCTTCAGGCGACAAACTCCACATACAGAATTCACAACACCAAGAAGAGAAGTGCGAGAAATACGATGATCATGCCGATTGATGTTTATAACGCGTGGAAGGCCAATGCAGTCTTGATGGATCATGAACCCACATTGAACACATATATAAGGGCTTCGATTTCCCTTGAGCCCGCAAGCATTACAAGTAAAAGAATCGAGTCTTGTGAGAAGGAAGAGTTGATGATCATGAGCTTTCAAATCCAACAGAGATAGTGGCGGTGGGGTTGAGACACAACACATATCCAAGCTGAAGTTACATGAAGAGCAATGATAAAATATTTTCTCATCAATCTTTTTCCCGCAAAGACGACATCTACCATCAGAGTATTCCCCTGGTCGACCCGTTAGGAGCTTAAGAGGGTGTAAGGAGTGGTAGGAGTGATTTACCTCCAACGGATACGATAAGCAATCCACGTGGAAGGCTAAATCACATTCATGACATTTGTAAGGAAACTCAGCACCAGTCTTGCCACATTTAGCAGCACAGTCGAACTGGTTCCGCTCCTTGACAAGTGTGAGCTTGTGACAATGCGTACTCTCGGAAACGTCGATAACCTCTGGTGGTGGGTAACTGGCACAATGTAGATCTACGTCGAAGTCACAAGTCTCACAACGATAGCATAGACTCGCGATATCCTTTCCACATAAATGACAATAGTGATGTGGTCTACATCTAAGCCTAAGAGTGTGATTGAGGTGAGATGGGTGTTCGATAAATTGAGAGAACTCACTACATTTCTTGTGGACGAAAAAATCACAGCTCTTGCAATATAAGCCATCGTTGATAGTTTCGAAGCCTCCACAGCAATCGCCACTCCGCAGATCAATCCAAGGCACCAAAAGATGCTGGTGGATTGGTAGTAACACTCCCTCATCAGACTCCATGGTCGTGTAGTACTACGAGATTGGGAAGAAGAAAAAGAAAGAGGAAAAAGTTGGATCTGAAATCTCAAAGCTACGTTCCTTTCACGTCTCTTTTTCTATCTTCAATTAAAAGTCTTTGTTAAATCTCAGATTCCCAAAGATGCTGTGTATATAAAAACATTAGATATTAAAGATTAATTATTAAAATAGATTCCCAAAGATGCTAATTTGCCTGTTTTTTGTTGTTGACTTCTCTGACATAATCTCCATGGACATAAATAAACTTCAACAACTCTTGAGTTCACTGTTTTTGTGTTTTAAGCCGAGGCCGCTTCAAACGCACTCTGGAACATCTCGGGCCGCTGCGCACCACTCCGTTTCACCTTCACGTTGATCTTACCAAACAATACAAATACAAAGTATATACAGAAGACTCACGACTGAGATATTTAAAACGGCGGTCTGTTTTACTGTAGCTAGAGCTTTGCAATGATCTTATAGTGGCAATAGATGCGCATAAACTTATAGTGTAATGTGTAACTCCGGTGATATTCCGCGGATACTTGTCCATCTCTTCTTTCACCTTTCATTGAATAAAAGATTAGAACAGATCATTCAATACTATCCCATAGAAGAAGCTAATTATCACATGATGCAGAAAACAAACCTCTGTTACTATTGTTGGGCTCTAAGAAGAAGCTAATTATCACATGGCCCATGCTTCCCGGTATAATGTATAAGTCTATGACTATCCAGAATGCTGCCTCTGTTCTAATCACCAAAGCATTTAGATTAAAAATAGCAGAAATATCTCTTTTTGGTTAAAGAATAAAACTTTCGGTGCTTACGTGAGACCGGATGTGTCATACTCTAACCCAATACCTCCAAAGATCTGTTATGAAGCAAGATTATTTCAAGAGTTATGTGAATCCAAACACTTCCATGTCTAGGAACTGTCCATGCCTTAATTGCTTCCTCCATAATGTCATGGGTTTGGTATGTTCTTCACCTTCGTTGAGTCATATGTTCCTTGTAGTGAATCAGCAATGATACTTGTGTTCCAAAAATTACATCAAAACATGAATATCTATCTTCTCATGCTTGTTGAATGGTTTCTTGTTTGGGTATCAATTTTCAAGTCTATATCTTTGTTTCAGTCTCTTATTGCAAATTTGGGAGATACAACTTTCCGGTTTTGTTGAGGCTTACCTTATACCTTTTTTTGTAGTATACCTC
Organism: Eutrema heterophyllum; assembly: GCA_002933915.1. Taxonomy (NCBI): domain Eukaryota; kingdom Viridiplantae; phylum Streptophyta; class Magnoliopsida; order Brassicales; family Brassicaceae; genus Eutrema; species Eutrema heterophyllum. The sequence continues at coordinate 92,746 of PKMM01020133.1, forward strand.
GTTATTTAACAGAGGGGGAATGAATCTAATACCTTCAACTGTTGAGACTGCTTCAATGTTGAATTCCACAACTTCACTTGATGACTCATCTCTGTCTAGCATGTATCATTCTCCTCCCAGACCGTTGCCTTACGATGCTGATCCTAGGTACTTCCGTTTTGCTAAGGGCTCGAGCCATTCGGGTGAAGAAGTTGAACCGTTAAGAGGTGATACTGAAATGAGTTCTGAAGCTTTGGGTGGTGGAGCCAAACGGAGTAAGTCTGATTATGAAGCTGGATTAAAAGAAGTGTATTCAAAAAGTTCAGCAATCAATGCAAAGTCAAAGACCGTGCTGGGGATAGAAATTTCTTATGCAGATTCCGATGATGAGGATATTTGTCCAACCTGCCTTGATGGTAAAACTAAAAAAAACTAGTTTGATACTGCATTAGCCTCTTTGAATCCATTTTATATGCATCTCTTTATGCTTGTTGCCGCATGCGAAAGAGTGTGTTACGTTGCTAGCAGATCGTTATAACTAGCATTCTCCTGTTCTTCATTTCTTCATTCAATCCATTCCTGAGCAATTAGGCAATTATATTGATAGTACTAGTTCTTAGGATAGTTTTATGTCAAATTACATAGAGACTATCAAGAGGCCATATAAGAACATATTGCGACCTCTAGTGAAATCTGAAGTTTAGGATTAGGTTGCTTGTGATCTCTTGTAGTTTATGTTGGATTTGGATAACTCAACTCATAAAGCAAACGCAGCGAGTACTTTGAGGTAATATTTGGTTTTCAGTAGTCTTACACTTCACAATGTGCAGATTACACGCCAGAGAATCCGAAAATAATCACCAAGTGTTCTCACCATTTTCACCTTAGCTGTATCTATGAATGGATGGAGAGAAGTGAAACCTGCCCCATCTGTGGAAAGGTAATTCGTTGCTTTCTACAAAGTTTCAAAACTTCGGATTTGGTCAAATGTTCCATCAATCTCCTTCATAGATATTAAATTGTATCAGTTTGTATAGAACTTGCCATTAATGGTTTAAGGCAGTCTAATTCTAAAGTATCTATAAATTTACAATCTAATTATTACAGGTGATGGCATTTGATGAAACTGGCTAAAGGAACAAAAAAGGCAGCGAGTCTTTGCATAATGATTGTTCTTTTTAGTCCTCAAGAATCTGTTGTTTTAGTCATATACCAATATTTTTTTAAGAAAACAGCTCGCCTTGAATTATAACAAACCTTAGAGATAAGATAATACATTAGGGAAATCAATCATTAATTTGTAGTAAGCATCACACTGGAACCAATTGGGATAATAAGATAATACATAAGGGAAATCAACTCATGATGGAAATGAACTTGTCCAACGAAAAATATAAGAAACTAAAACAAATATCTTGGCTCCACATACTTCATTACATTTAAAGATGCCTCGCTCGATCAAATAAACTTCTACAAAAATGAGAACAAATGTATGTATCTGAGGTTCCAAGCAGCTTCAAGTTGATAGGGTATATGCAGCGCGTGTCACACCCCTTGCAAAATGGGCGAGTTATATTATTATTGAGCACCACCTCATACGGTGTGCCCCAATAATCTATTGTGCATCTTGGCAGGAGCCCTGTAAAGTGTCCGAGCACACACTTTGTATGCAAACTAGCCCGGTGATCTTTACACGTGTAGAACCATTTATCTGAATTCGTTTCTTTCTCACAAATGTCACACCAATATTTACCACTTGCCTCTTCTCCATAGCATAGTGAGAGAGGATGATCGTCAACTCTATGCTTTACCACTTGTGGTAAAGTGGCACATTTGAAGTCCAAGGAAAATCCACAACCATCTTCAATGCACATGAGAACCAGATATTTCAACTCTTTGCAACCATTGCATTGTCTTTTCAACTTTGGTGGAATGAAATATAAGGGATGATGGGGATGACTTGGATGGACAAATGGCTCAGAAATTGAACTGCACATGACATCAAATTGCTTATCCTCATGCTTGTACCTGAAACCGTTGGACACTCTATAACAACCATCACACCAGAACATATCTGCGTCGCTTGTAACTAAAGTAAGCCGTTCATTGTGTAACACATGCCATTTCCTTGTAGGAAATCCAGCGCAAATTTGGTGGATAACAAAATCACAATCCATGACACAGCCATAGAAGGATTGGAGACCGATTGTATGTGCACATGCTTTGCAATGCTTGTTCTCCTCGCAGAGAAGACCATTAGCGTTGAGTCTTAAGTGATGCTCTTTGTGGCTGAAATGTTGTATTGTGTTGTCATCTATTACCACATATGGCTCTGTATCTTCTGTTTCATCAGGTACACCTTCGAGTTCTTTCCCGTTCCAGACATCTTTTCTTGTAGCGCATTTTGAGTGAACAACATAGCCAGGACACTTCTGACAAGAATAACCTCCATAAGTCCAATCCATCTTCTGGCGACAAACTCTACACACAGAAGAATTCACAACACCAAGAAGAGAAGTGCGAGTAATACGGTGATCATGCCGATTGATGTTTATGACGCGTGGAAGAGTAAGACAGCCTTGGTGGATCATGAACCCACATTGAACACATATATAAGGGCTTCGATCTCCCTTGAGCCCACAAGCATTACAGGTAAAAGAATCGAGTCTTGGGAGAAGGAAGAGTTGATGATCATGAGCTTTCAAATCCAAAAGAGATTGTGGTGGTGGGGTTGAGACACAACACATATCCAAGCTGAAGTTACATGAAGAGCAATGATAAAATATTTTCTCATCAATCTTTTTCCCGCAAAGACGACATCTACCATCAGAGTATTCCCCTGGTCGACCCATTAGGAGCTTAAGAGGGTGTAAGGAGTGGTAGGAGTGGTTTACCTCCAACGGATACGATAAGCAATCCACATGGAAGGCTAAATCACATTCATGACATTTGTAAGGAAACCCAGCACCAGTTTTGCCACATTTAGCAGCACAGTCGAACTGGATCCGCGTTTTGACAAGTGTGAGCTTGTGAGGATGCGTCTCGGAAACGCCGATAACCTCTGGTGGTGGGTAACTAGCACAATGTAGATCTATGCTGAAGTCACACGCCACACAAGAATAGCATTGATTCGCGATATCCTTTCCACATAATTCACAATAGCAGTGTGATCTAAAATGAAGCCTAAGAGTGTGTTTGGGGTGAGATGGGTGTTCGAAAGATATAGAGAACTGACTACATTTCTTGTGGGCGAAAAACTTACAGCTCTTGCAATAAAAGCCATCGCTGATAGTGTCCAAGTCTAAGTCTAAACAGCAATCACCTCCCCCCAGATCATTCCAAGGCACCATAGGATGCTGGTGGATTGGTAGCAACACTCCCTCATCAGAATCCATGGTCGTGTAGTATTACGAGATTGGGAAGAATGAAAAAAGAAAAAAAAAACTGGATCTGAGATCTCAAAGCTATTTCACGTCTCTTTTTCTATTCAATCAAAAGTCTTTGTTAAATCTCAGATTCCCAAAGATGCTCTGTATATACATAAAAAAAAACAAAAAATTAAATATTAAAAATTAAAGAGAAATTAAAGATTTAACTATTAAAATAGTAAACCATTGACCACTCTATAATATATTTTCTTTACATTCATTATCTATACAATTATCTTCAAGAATATTTTATCGGAATGAAAAAAGTTTGAATCTTTCAGTTTTTTCTAAATTCAAGAATATGATTTCTTATAGACCTTATTAAGCAGAAATAATCTTTTGCATTTCTGAAATCAGAGCAAGAAGATGGAGAAGAAGAATGTTGTTTAAAACTAACTTCTCTGAATCATTAGACAAACCATCAAAGACCATATCTGTATTGATTATTACACCAAGTTTGAGAGCTCAAAAGCTCAAACAACAGAACAGACATAATCTCCATAGACATAAAAAAAAACTTCAACAACTCTTGAGTTCACTGTTTTGTGTTTTAAGCTGAGGCCGCTTCAAACGCACTCTGGAACGTCTCGGGCGGTTGTGCACCACTCAGTTTCACCTTCCCGTTGATCTGACCAAAACAATACAAAAGTAGAGACACAAGACTCAAGGCTAAGGAGATATTAAAAACTGCGGTCTGTGGCAATCGATCTGCAGCGCATCAACTTACAGTGTAATGTGGAACTCCGGTAATATTTCGCGAATACTTGTTCATCTCTTCTTTCACCTTCATTATATAAAAGGATCAGAACAGATCATTCAATACTATCTTATAGAAAAATGATCATACGGTTCAGAAAATAAACTTCTGTGACTCCATTATTGGGCTCTGAGAGGAATCCTTCTGCTCCTTCTATGCCAAGCTTTTTGGCCGTCTCAACCAAGAACTCCCTGAATTCATCAGAAAGCGTTATAGATTACCGGATTCATCTAAGGATACTTTAGGCTTACTCATCACAAGCACTAAATCAAGAACTCAGCAAACTGTTTCACGTATTCTGCAAAGTAGAGCTTTGTGATAAAAAAAACAGTGTATATACCTGTCACCGATGAACTTTCCCTGCGTGAAGTAACCGAGACACAACTCTTCAACAAGGCTATGTTGTTTATCCGGTGCATGTTTCCCGGTATAATGTATAAGTCTATGACTATCCAGAGTGTTGCCTCTGTTCATATCACCAAAACATTTAGATTAAAAAAAAACAGAAGAAATCTCTCTTCTTGGTTAAAGAAGAAAACTTTCGGTGCTTACGTGAGACCCGATGTGTCATACTCTAACCCAATACCTCCAAAGATCTGTAATGAAGCAAGATTATTTCAAGATTCCCTCAACAAGAACATAAGCTCTCTTAAAGAATTGTAAGTTAAAAAACCTCGGACATTCTGGTGAACATTCCTTCAACTCTGCTTCCAAATTTCTGTCGATAAAACTCCTTCTTATTCACACCTTCTTTGGGTGCAGATGCATCAAGGAAAAATGGATGCCATCGAATCTACATTGTCACAAATTGAATAGCATAACCATTTTCATTATTCTCCAAGTAAACAAAATAAAGAGAGAGTGAGAATTCAACCTCAAAGTTGTATTGATCTAGAGATGCATCAATGGCTTTGTCAAGATTCTTCTTCCCCACAAAGCACCATGGACACACCGTATCCGAGCTTACATCGATTTGGATGAGCTTCTTCGAAGCGGTGTTGCTCGCAGACTCAGCCATTGGGAGATGTTTCTAACTAATTTCAGTCACAAATAAGAAATCAAATTTCAGAATTCAAGAATCCATTAAACTCAGAAACTGAACCAAAGACAAAGACAGAAACTTGATCTTCAATTTCAGACAACAGGGCACTTGGATCCAAACTGTTCAAACTACATATTTTTCTGCCAGATGGAATCGAATTTCTCAGAGTTCAAGAATCCATTGAACTCAGAGACTGAACCAAAACAAAGACAGGAACTTGATCTTTAATTTCACACAGGGTCCAAAACTGTTTAAACCACATAATTTTCTACCAATTTTAATCACATCAAAGTTTCATCTTTAAAAATGCCTTTGAAATATCTTTAGATTGGACTCTCTAGGATTTTTGGGGTTGTAATTGGTTCAGAGAGAAAAATCTCTAAACTTGATTCATCTGCAACACCAAACTCTTTCTAAATCACACAAATTTCAGATTTTGATCAAACAACAAATTCAGAAATGGAATTAATTAGGCTTCAGTTTTTTAATTTGGATGAAAATTTTCGGATTAGAGTCTGTAAAGGTAAGAACGATCCATTCCAAATTGTACAATTCTAAGCACATGTGTATTATATGATCTAAAGTATTTTCTGGGTTTACCTGGGAAATATTGGAGGAAGATGATCGTGAACCTATTGGAAGACAAGTCACAAGAGTATATTAGATAAATTACACACAGAGGTATACATCATTCACCAACTATTGACATTATCTCCTTTTGACTAACAATCTGTGTAAAAACGATTCAAACGTTATTAAAAATGATTGTAGTTATCAAGAAAACGGCCCATTAGCTCAGTTGGTTAGAGCGTCGTGCTAATAACGCGAAGGTCGCAGGTTCGAAACCTGCATGGGCCATTTTACTAGATTCTACCTTTTTTTTTGTCACGAAACAATTATTTTGCCGGGTTAACGCTACTTTTTTTTTTTAAAGTTCATACATATTTTGCCGGGTTAACGCTACTCTCTCTCTCTTTTCATTGGACGAGTCTTTTAAAAATGTAATTTGACGAACTCTTTTGACTTTTAATAAGACAAGTTGTTCTACAATGTAAACTGGCTATGCACTACCATGTGTAATCATGCATGATCTCATACCTATCTCTCATATGTTACCCTATTTTGTGCTACTTGCTTAGGTCTAAAAGACCCTTCATCTCGTTTGCATATTTTATAGTCAACGAAGAAGATATTTATATAGTAAAGGACAAAGGGACAAATCCAGAATAACTCGGTTTTACTCCAAGTCTTTAAACATGTAGAACCATGGAATATATCCATTTATGAATTGAAATGTCTAAGAAGGGGTAGTTTTCTGTTTTAACCATTTTCCGCATCATAACCAAAAAAAAGGATATAGTTTTACTTGAAAGTATGTATGATCTACCATACTATGTGATCTCTTCATTTTTCGTTGTTCTGATGATAAACCGGTATAGATCTCGGATTGAAACCTGAGCTAATCCCCCAGACCTGAAGTTTGTAAAAACCCGTGTATTCTTTCTATATAAGACACAACAAATTTCTTATATGCTGGTACTCAATCCTTGGTCTTGATCCACATAACGAGTTTTGTATGCAATGGACTCAACACTCTTGATTCATGTGATATCTTTTTGAGAAGTTTAAAGATGTTGTTAGGTTTTTTAACTGATTTAGTGCTTTTATCTAATGAGCTTTGTTTTTTTTTTTTGAATTGAATGTCAAATTATATTCAAACCAAAAAAATAGTTTTTACAATAATTGTNAATAACCAAAACTGTTAGCAAATGCACCTCTATCCACCACCTCTTGCACTGCCTTCTTATTTCGAAATTCTTGACCCACACTCAGACCCAAACCGTCTTCCCATGCCTCTATTGACTGACTAGCTTGTACAACAGGTGGAGGCTCAACATATCTATCACGCATATCCGATATATCCATACTGTTGTCCATACATTCATCACGTGATCTATCATCATCATCCTCTATCGCCTGATGTTGTTCTTTTGCTTGTTCTCTGCCTACGTACGAAACAATGGCATTAGCTCCGATTTCCTCGTCATTTGATTGCAATACCTCAAAGTTCATACCAATAGAACATTTCTCTGTTCTAGACAGTTGCTCGGGCAGTTCCGATGTAGCGATGACCTCCACATACAAAAAAGACATCTACGGTTCTCTTTATCAATACACCATAGGTAAACAGACAGATCCTCGTCATCTGAAATAAATAACTGTTCCTCACCTCCTCCCACCACTAGTGGAAAATAACTCAATTCCAATTTAAACCTACTTTCATCTAACGAAACATTCTTGAATATCCTAGCTTCCAGCTTCGACAAAGTTATCTCTCCCATTGATGTCTTGAACATTAAACTATACATGCGACTTTAAAATATATGCTAACGTTGTTGCTCATCGTATCCTGTAAAAAACAATACAAAAAATCACTCAGTAATAGTAGTTATCGGCAGTTATCCCAGTTTTACACATAAATCATGGTTTTCAGTTTTACCAGTTTTACCAGTTTTACTATATTTAACAGTTTTACTAGTTTTACCTAGTTCTCCTATCGCAAGAACTCAAAATGGATCGTTTCGGGTTCTAATCTATTTACGATTCATCCACATTAATCTATTTCATACCAATTTAAAGTCTTAATCGACCCATAAACTATGGTAAAACACCCGATGCGCATACCATATCAAATCCAATTCAATCCCTCAAATCCAAAATCCAAAACAAAGAACTTGAAGAACAAACCTCGATGCAGCTACAGAGGAGAGAGGCGAAGAAACGACGGCGATGGAGAGCTCGGCGGCGGAGGAAACGGCGGCGAGAGGGCTCACTCCGCCGACGATGGAGATCGAGCTCGATGGAGGAGTGAGTCGGAGTGAGTCGCGTCGGCGAGGAGGAGAAGATCTGTTTTTTTTTCTTTTTCGACTTTTTTTTCTCAAAATCAAAGCAAGGGCTAAAAATGTCAGAACACATTTGATTAATGAATATAGAGGTATAGAGATTAAATGGGGATATATGAGATTTGAAAATCTGTTTTAGGGAGTTTTGAGATATGGCCCGACCTTTTGTTGTTCGAGTTACTGAACAGCACGTGCAAATAAAGTATTTTTAAAGTCAGCAACTATAAATAATGAAAGAAAGTGGAGGGAGGACTCATTCAATAAACCTTTAACGTCTAATTTGTTAAACTAAATAAATGATCGCCAACACTTGTCATTTCAAATCTCAAGTGCATTATGTTTCATTAAAAAAACATAGCTCTTAATTTTAATTTTCTAATGTTGTGAATCTTAAATATTACCACCATAAACAAAGTGTGTTAATTGAGGCCTACACTTTAAGATAATTTTCTTAACCCTTTCAAACATCTAGTTCATCATTGCAAATTTCTTGGATTTGCAGTTTATATATATGGACTACTTTTACACCTAATCTCATCTATAAATTGAGCTCTATGTCTTATAAGTTTCTTAAAAACCTAATTCACGAAACAAAAACCCTTATTCTCTTCTAATAATTGCTTCAACTAGTATATGGCAATGAAGAGTCTTTCATGTCTTGTAGTTATATCTTTCTTGGCTATAACACTTCCATTAGCCATTGCTTCTGACCCGAACCTTCTTCAAGACTTTTGCGTCAGCACCAACACATCAGCAAATGGCGGTATACGTACTAATCATTTTTTACTCTTTTTTTTAATAATAAATTTCTCTTTTCCTAACACTTTTTATTTGGTTACTAACTTACTTATCTTCAGTTTTTTTGTGAACGGAAAGTTTTGCAAGGACCCAAAGCTCGTCACAGCAGATGACTTCTTTTTCTCAGTACTGAATCTAGTCCAGTTGGGTCAGTTGTGACAGCCGTCAATGTTAACAACATTCTTGGGTTAAACTCTCTTGGAATCTCATTAGTCCGTATAGATTATGGAGTGAACGGACAAAACCCGCCTTACACACACCCACGTGCCACCGAGATCTTCTATGTTGGACATGGCACTCTTTTAGTAGGGTTTGTCACATCGACCGGAGATGGAAATCGCCTCTTCACCAAAACACTCAACATTGGTGATGTATTGTGTTTCCAGAGGGACTCATCCATTTCCAAGTGAACATTGGACAATCACCCGCAGTTGCATTCGCTGGTCTGAGCAGCCAAGATCCAGGTGTTGTCATTATTGCTAACACTTTGTTTGCGTCTATGCCACATAATTTTTTCGCCTTTCTTTTTTCCTTCCCAATTAAGAATTCTTCCTTAATTAAGAAATCATCCATGTTTTTGAATTGGCACGGAGTTAAATCTTTTGGTGTTCAGGACCAGTATATTGTTACTACGAAATGTGCGAGCTTGGTGAATTGTTTGAATTCCATTGCTGTCTTTGAAGAGTTTTTGTGTGGGATCAAACAAGTGCGACGAACAAAGTCAGCCCTGCCCTTAATCCGACGCATCTACACGAGAGCGTCTTATCCGAATATCTTGTTAAAAGATGCTTTATCTCTTTTAAATTCTTAATATCGATTTAGATTTACATAAACAATCAAACCAAACAAACAGTTTCACACTGACATTTGGTTGAGTCAACTCAGCTGCATGTGCAAATGAAATACTATCAAAATGAGCGTTATAAGTTAATGACAAATGATGTAAAAAAAAAAGTTTTTTTTTGTTTGAATTGAAAAAATAGTTAATGACAAATTGAGGGAATATAATCATTAAACAAACATTTTATGTAAAACTTGCCAACACTTGCCATTTCAAACTTCAGTTGGATCATTTTTCATTAGAAATAAAAATATATTGTATTTTCATATTGTAGTTTTTTTTTGTAGTTGAAGTATTATAACCAATCCATAAACATGTTGTGTTGTGGTGGGAGCACGATTTTTCAAAAAAAAACATCTCACCATTTTAAATTTATAATTCAGAAATTTCCAATTTTTTCTAGATTTACAGGTGTATATATATACATTTCTATAGACTAGTTCAGCACCTAAACTCATCTATAAATTCAGCTCAATGACTCATATGTTTCTTACCTCTCGACTAAGACCATACTCAAGAAACGAAAACACTTCTCTTCTTCCACGAACCATTTCATTTAATATATGGCAATGAGGACGATCTCCTTTCTTGCAATTCTATCTCTTTTGGCTTTAACACTTCCATTAGTCATTGCTTCTGACCCGAGCCCACTTCAAGACTTTTGTATTGGCGTCAACACCCCAGCAAATGGCGGTATGTACATGTAGTTTTTTTACTCTCATTTTCCATTGATTTCTCATTTCTTACACTCTTTTCGATTATTTGGTTAATATGTTCAGTTTTTGTAAACGGAAAGTTCTGCAAGGACCCAAAGCTCGCGACCGCGGATGACTTTTTTTTCGCAGGGCTTCACAATGCAAGAGCCGTAACTAATGCAGTCGGATCGAATGTGACAGCCGTCAATGTTAATAACCTTCCAGGGTTAAACACCCTTGGAATCTCACTTGTCCGTATTGATTATCGAGTCAAGGGACAGAACCCACCTCACACCCATCCGCGTGCCACCGAGATCTTGGTTGTCGGAGAAGGAACACTTTTCGTAGGTTTTGTCTCATCAAACGGAGACGGAAATCGTCTCTTCACCAAAACACTCAACACGGGTGATGTATTTGTGTTTCCAGAGGGACTCATTCATTTCCAGTTCAATGCGGGACGATCTCCAGCGGTTGCATTCGCTGCCTTGAGCAGCCAAAACCCAGGTGTTGTCACTATTGCCAACACCGTGTTTGGGTCTAACCCACCGATAAACCCGAATGTTCTTGCTAGGGCATTCCAGTTGGATCCTAGGGTTGTCATGGATCTACAGAACAAGTTCTGATCATGATGTAACAAAACTTGTGTTTTCGAATTTCTTTCATTTCATGTATTCGTCTAAATAAGGATCGTGTATTGTTGGTCGTTGCTTTTTTACCTTTAACTTTCTCAATGATTAATCGTTTTTATTTCATAACAATGAATTACTTTCGTGACAGAGTTTTCTCACCAAACTATTAATTTGTTTTGTTCAAATGATCAATTATTTACGATGGAAAACTAATAATTTCTTTAAACAAGTGTCGTAAAAAAAATAAAGATGTATTTCATCGTCAAACTTAGTAACGAAACAACAATTTGTAAGAAAATTTGGAAAAGAATACATTTATTAGTATGTCTATTTGGTTGATATCCAAATGCAGTCAATACCGTTTTTTGTTTTCTTTACCAATATTCTTACTCTCTCTCTTTCTCAATGCCTTCTTGCTAGAGCATTGAACACATCACGTGTTGCACTTACAGTGTGCTACCATAGCAAATATGTGATAGTTCATTATCGAGTCTTTTCAGGTTTTATGTCGGTTTTGGAAAAAAATGAGTCATTTTGGGTGGAAATGATCATATGAATATGCAGAATCATGCATAGGCGTTATAAATTTGGCATTCGTTTGGCATTCATCCCTCTGCGATTTCTCTACTTAGATGTCTGAGTAATCTCCCAATTAGGTTTTACGGTTTCAAAGGAATTTTATGAATCGCTAGATCAGATCTGTTAGAATAAAGATCTATCTTCTAGTTGTTCATCTATTGTTGATCTTGTTGCTGAAACTAGATTAGCTACCTAGTTTATGATCTTATGTTGTTTAACGCATCAAAAGTGTTTATTTAAAAGCTTGAAAGAGCATAGATGAGCAAAACACACTTAGCCAACGAAAGCTGATATTAAAGCGTTTTGTGAACATATCAAACTTGAACTTAATACATGTTTAATTTTCTTAAGTCAAACGACATTAGTACATCAACATTAGTTAGACATATTAATTGATACTACGACGGTAGATTAGTTTTAAAGCAGCGATTTGAGTTATAGAACATGCTTAGTACTTCTTGAATTCTTGCGAATTATCCTGAAATCAACTTTTCCATCAGTCGAACATACATCAGTTTACTTGTCATCCCTAGTTTTTAGTTCATCATAAACTAGCAAACAATCTCATACATTCTTAGCTTTACTTTACTCTCACATTCTTATTGTGTGACACTTGATCTCTAGGGGTTCGACCCCTAGGATACACATCACTTGTTATGCACTTGCAGTACTTTTTTAATAGGATTAAAACATGTTTGTAACAGTACTATAACTCCTTATCTAAAAAAAAAATTATGGTATAAATGTTCTAAACCAATCCATCTATTCTATTGAAACACAAGCATTTTTGTAATCTGTTTCTAAACACCTTTTATTTTTTAAAATAAATTGAACCTCCTGCCAAACTTGTATTAAGCATGTTGCCAAACATTTATTAAATCTATTATAAGCTTAAAAATTAAAAATTAAACATATTTGAATCGATAACACTTAAATTAGTTTTTATGTCTCATTTCACATTTTATAGATTACAAAATATAATTTACAAAAACATTTATCTCGCGCGGACGCGCATGTTTAGAATCTAGTATATGGTTTAAAATAGGGTTTTCTACAAAAAAAAACTCTCAACCTTTATTTTTTTTGCCAAAAAAACCCTCACCTCAAATAAATGCAAGTTAAACCCCTCACCTCCAAAATCACCCGCAAAACAACCCCTCCGTTAATCCCACGTTATATCGAGGTTAAAAAAAATATAATAATAATATGATTTTACGTTTTTTGACGGGAAAACAAGATTTTACATTTTTGGCGGGAAAACGGGATTTGCCGTTTTTGACGAGAAAACGGGATTTGACGTTTTTGACAGGAAAACGAGATTTGACGTTTTTGAATGGAAAACGAGATTTTTCGTTTTTGACAGTAAAACGGGATTTTACGTTTTTGATGGGAAAACAGGATTTTACGTTTTCGGGGGGAAAACGAGATTTTATGTTTTCGACACGAAAACGAGATTTTACGTTATTTATTATTTATTATTTATTATTTATTATTTATTATTTATTATTTATTATTTATTNACTAGCATAAATATCCACCATTGTATCATTTTCTCCATGATAATACCAAATCTTGTAACCCGACACAAACCCATGACAATACATGTGTGACCATATTTCATCTATCACGATAAATCTACGATTCCGACAATTGGTACAAAGGCAGTAAATTTTACCGTTTTTTTTTTCTTTCTTCTGCGTATTTGCAAATGCCATGAATTCCTGCATACCTTCTTTGAATTCCTCTGTAACTAGGCCCGTGTCCGGAATTTGATGTGGCTTGTCCATCCATGATCAAAAATAATTATAAGGATCTTAAGAAGACATTTTGGTAATGAATGGTAGATGAGAAGTTTTTTTTTGTTGTGATTGTAAATGAGAGGGTGAATACGTTTTTATAAGGAAATTGTGTGCGATTTCCGACGGATTTAACGGCTATATTCAAACGGCTACTGACAATTTTCAAATGGCTATGTAACGTCTATATTATTTCAAACGGCTACAATATCCGTCGGAAATCCGTCGGAAATTTCTGACAGGGTTCCGACGGACATTGATTTCCGACGGAATTTCTTTTCGTCCGAATTCCATCGGAAATCCGTCGGAAACTCCGTCGGAAATCCGTCGGAAACTCCGTCGGAAATCCGTCGGAAATACCCCTGTTTTCTTGTAGTACAATGAAGACTATCTCCTTTCTTGCAATTCTATCTCTTTTGGCTTTAACACTTCCATTAGTCATTGCTTCTGACCCGAGCCCACTTCAAGACTTTTGTATTGGCGTCAACACCCCAGCAAATGGCGGTATGTACATGTAGTTTTTTACTTTCATTATCCATTGATTTTTCATTTCTCACACTTTTTCGATTATTTGGTTACTATGCTCAGTTTTTGTAAACGGAAAGTTCTGCAAGGACCCAAAGCTCGCGACCGCGGATGACTTCTTTTTCGCAGGCTTCACAATGCAAGAGCCATAACTAATGCAGTCGGATCGAATGTGACAGCCGTCAATGTTAATAACCTTCCAGGGTTAAACACCCTTGGAATCTCACTTGTCCGTATTGATTATGGAGTCAACGGACAGAACCCACCTCACACCCATCCGCGTGCCACCGAGATCTTGGTTGTCCAAGAAGGAACACTTTTCGTAGGTTTTGTCTCATCAAACGGAGACGGAAATCGTCTCTTCACCAAAATACTCAACAAGGGTGATGTATTTGTGTTTCCAGAGGGACTCATTCATTTCCAGTTCAATGCGGGACGATCTCCAGCGGTTGCATTCGCTGCCTTGAGCAGCCAAAACCCGGGTGTTGTCACTATTGCCAACACCGTGTTTGGGTCTAACCCACCGATAAACCCGAATGTTCTTACTAGGGCATTCCAGTTGGATCCTAGGGGTTGTCATGGATCTACAGAACAAGTTCTGATCATTATATAATGACTAAACTTGTGTTTTGGAATTTCTTTCATTTCATGTATTCGTCTAAGTAAGGATCGTGTATTGCTGGCCGTTGCTTTTTTACCTTCAACTTGCTCAATGATTAATCGTTTTTATTTCATCAACAGTGAATTACATTCGTGACAGAGTTTTCTCCCGAACTATTAATTTATTTTGTTCAAATGATCAATTATTTACGATGGAAAACTAATAATGTCTTTAAACAAGTGTCCTAAAAAAAAAAAGATATACTTCATCGTAAAACTTAGTAACGAAACAACCATTTGTAAGAAAATTTGGAAAATAATACATTTATTAGTCGGTCTATATGGTAGATAACCAAATGCAGTCAATAGCGTTTTTTTTTCTTTACCAATTCTCTTTCTCTCTCTTTCTCAATACCTCCTTGCTAGAGCATTGAACACATCACACGTTGCACTTACAGTGTGCTACCATAGCAAAGACGTGATAGTTCTTTATCTAATCTTTTCGGGTTTTAGGTTGCTTCGGAGAAAATTGAGTCATTTTGGGTGCAAATGATCATATGAATATGCAGAATCATGCATAGACATTAGAAATTTGGTATTCGTTTGGTATTCATCCTTCTACGGTTTCTCTACTTCTATGTCTGAGTAGTCTCCTTATTAAGTTTTACGGTTTCAAAAGAATTTCATGAATCGCTGAATCAGATCTGTTAGAATAAGGATCTATCTTCTAGTTGTTTATATTGTTGATCTTATTGCTGAAACTAGATTAGCTACCTAGTTTATGATCTTAGGTTGTTTAACGCATCAAAATTGTTTGTTTAAAAGCCTGAAAGAGCATATATTAGCAAAGCGTTATTAGCCAACGAAAACTGATGTTAAGGCGCTTTGTGAACATATCAAATTTGAATTTAATGCTTGTTTAATTTTCTAAAATCAAACGACAATTTAGAATCTTAGATTATTAGACATAGTAATTGATACTACGACAGTAAATTAATTATAAAACAATGATTTAAATTATAGAACGTACTTAGTAATTCTTGATTGCTTGCAAATTATCCTGAAATCAACGTTTCCATCAGCCGAACTTACATCGTTTTACTTGTCATTCCTAGTTTTTAATTCATCATAAACCAACAAACAATATCATACATTATTAGCTTTACTTTACTCTCACATTCTCTCACATTCTTATTGTGTGACACTTGGTCTCATTGGGTTCGACCCCTAGGATACACATCACTTGTTATGCACTTGTAGTAATTTTTTAATAGGATTAAAACATGTTTGTATCAGCACTATAACTCCTTTCTCTAAGAAGAAAATTAGGGAATAAATTCTCTAAACCAATCCATATATGGTTTACATTATTCCAAAATATACAGATTTATCTTAAAATATTTATAATTTTAACATGTATAAATATGTATTTATTATATCACTATTAATACTTTATTAAAGCAGCAATTCAACTACTTGTACACAATATTTTAAACTATCGTTTGAACTTATAATTTTAAACACACATTAATGTTCAAGTTTGATATGTTCACAAATCGCCTTAGCATAAGATTTCGTTGGCTAAGGACAATTTGCTCATGATATATGTTCTTTCAAGATATCTAGCAACATTTTTGATGAGTAGATTAACCTAATATCATAAAACTAGATAGCTAATCAAGTTCCAGCAATAATTAAGATCAATAATAGATAAAGAAACCAATCGATAATATTTAACAATTTTAAACTAGCAATTCATGAAATCCTCTTTAAACCCTAAACCCCAATTGAGAAGCTACCCACACATAGCAATAACCAAAACGGAAGATGAAAAAAAAAAAGACANCTTTATGTCTTTACTTATTTTGTAAAAGACTTGCCCTCGAGAGAACGAAAAATCCCCTCAGCAATAATTATCTTAATTGTACGATGTATCACATGACACAATGGTAAATTCAGCTGGAATATCCTCTTCCGAGATTTCCTAATTTTTTTTTTTTTTTGAATCGAATGTAAAATTTATACAACCAAAAAAATGTTTTTACAACAAGTGCGAACCATTGTTCGATAGATTCCTAAACCGGAAACTTAGTTGTTGATAAACCGAAGTAATAGAGAAAGCTTAAAGGAGAAAGCTTAAAGGAGAAAGCTTATACGAATTTTTACCGAACTCGAGATCCAAGAAACAAATTATGATTGGTTAGAGAACCAAACCATCATTCTGTCTTCGAAAGCATGGCTTCCTGATTTCTTTATCGATGTTAACCTGTTTCGCACATTCTTGTCTATGAGCTTGTGTAGACGTTGGTGAGGCAGCGCAGGGTCGCCGTGATTTTGAGCATTCCTCTCTCGCCAGATGTGATAGAGTGTCGCTTGGAAAGAGTATCTAACCAAGAACAGAGTTGATTTATTGAGAGTACCGTCATGTAAAAGCTTTACGATGTCTTCCCATGATGTTAAATACCTTCTTCCTAACGATCTTCGCATTAGTTGTGCCCAGATTTCTGATGCGTATGAGTATTGAAAGAATAGATGATCCCTTGTTTCTTCCATGGTGCCACATAAGATGCAAATTGAGTTATGACCGCTGATCCAAGTCTTCATACGGTCACCTGTTGAAAGCCTTTTTTTTTATTGCAAGCCAGGCCGTGAAAGAGTATTTCGGTGTTGCTTTTTTGAACCAATCCCCTTTGTCCAGTCTTTCCTTATTCTCTCCGCTCGAATAAGATTCCAGGTACCCTTTGTTGTGAATGAGGTCTTGTATTTGTTCTCAGCAAATAACCAAAGTGAAACGTATTGAGCTGTTTGTGATCCATGACTTTGTTGTCTTGCGAGCCTAATCTCTTCTTTGATTCTGTTCAGACTCTCATGACGATGGTTTCGTCGACGATAGTGTAATATAGCGTACTCCACTGTTGCTTCTGTTGGGATACCTAGATCGATGTTTCCTCGGCTCCCCGTGATATCTCGTAATCGCCCTAACTTCTACCAAGAATCATACGAAAAAGAAGTTGTAGCACCGCTACGAACATCAAATTTATGAAATCGCTTTGCCAATTCCCGATACTTGAGGAGTTTCCTCCACATCTAGGAGCCAGAGGCATGTCCGTCTTTGATTTCCCAGAAACTCGAGTTTTTAATCAAAGTCTTCTTTATCCATATCACCCAAAGCGAAGGCTGATATGAGAGGATTCTCCAAATAAGTTTCAAGCAACATACTTTGTTTGCAATTTTAATAGGTCTTATACCTAGTCCTCCTTTTTTTTTTAGTACAAACTTCACTCCAACAAACTTTTGCCTTCTTTCCATTCAGCTCTGGCCTAGACCAAAAGAATGCGCCGCATAATTTCTCGATCTCCTCTGTGCACCCATTTGGTAGTCTAAAGGCTTGTATCCAAAAATTTGTTGTGCTGGCTATCACCGATTTTATGAGTTNAGTATAGTGTATATAGGTCTAGGGTCAGGTTTGGTTGAGTTAGGATGATGCCAGTGCAATACATGAAGTTTAAAACTGCATTTCCGTCTAGGAAGTTGATTGGTTGATCTATGAATAGATTGGTCGATCAATTAGGTTTCTGGAGAATTTATGCGGATCTGATGCTAAATTGCACCCAAAATGACTTCACTTCCTTTAAAACGACCTAAAACCTGAAAAGACTTGACAAATGAGTACTCAAAAAGACACTTTGCTCGATAAAAGACACTTTGCTCGATAAAAGACACAAACATAAAGATTAGAAACCGATAAAAACCAAGTTTATCGAGGCCATCGGCTACGAGAAATGAAGTGGAAGAGCTCTTTGGAACTCAGACCTAAGGCAATGCAGGGTCACGATGATGTAGCGGGATAGAGAATACTCTTCTCACAAGTCTTAACCTCTTTATTAAAAATAAATAACATCACAAAGATATAAACCTAGTAAGCTATTTATAAGAAAACTTAAAAAGCTCTATAAACCCTAAAAATAAACTTAATTGAAATAGGGTAAATACTAAAATAAATAATATAATCAAATACAAATATTAGATAATTTTTTGGGATAAATATGGTCCTTTCTACGTGGACGAATTACGTGTTGCCACGTGTCGTCCATGGCTCTTTCAGGTACGACCCCCTATGTCAAACTGGGATTTGTTTGGGCCGTAGGCCCAAGCACCCCATGCTTTTGCACCGGGCCTTGGAACCTATGGAACCAAGAGACCCGGCTAAGGCCACCTGCCTCTGGGCTCCCCGTCTCTGACAATGCAGCCACGTTGTCAGGCATGGGGATATCAGGGGCTGAGTGGTCAGGAGCAGTGAGCGGTTATTCTTTCCTTACCTTGTCCGAAGATCAGTAATATGGAGAGGACGGGGTCGGAGAAGAGTAATCCACACAGGTACTAGGAGCAAGGCGCGCACTGGACATGACAGCCCCGACAGCCCGATCCCCGGTATAAAGAGATTCAGGCCAGGTACGCAATCTGTTTAGGCGGGAATAGTAATTCCAATACTCATATTTTCCCTCCAATCGACAATCAGAATATGTTCAAATTTATACCCGCGCATCTGGCAACCTACGGATCATGCAATTAATGCCTTATGTTCATGTCTGATAAGTGAAAGTGACAACACTTTGAGCATAGGGAAGAGCAACGGTATGGGAGATGCCCATATCGCGCCTAATCCGCTGCCTCTAAGGCCGTACATTGAGAGAAATAATGACGTAGCAAAGCTTTCCAACTTCCTGAGACTCTCAGTCTTACTTCCGGCCATTCTCCGGTCACCTTCGTGGCTACTCCTAAGCTGTGGAGATCTCTCTCCCAAACTCTTCTTTTCTTCTGTTTACCGTAAAAGTCCACCATTCAAAGCCCATCGCGGATCCATCTTTTTTTTCAGACCCGATAGGAACCTTCTTTCACCCCGTTTCCGATCATTCTTTCCGTTCACCACTCTGTGGTCCTTCTTTATACGTTTTCTGACTTGGGCGTCGGAGAGCCATCGGAAAACACCCCTCCATTGTGTTTCCTGGGCCTTTACGTCTTTACTTATTTTGTAAAAGACTTGCCCTCGAGAGAACGAAAAATCCTCTAAACAATAATTATCTTAATTGTACGATGTATCACATGACACAATGGTAAATTCAGCTGGAATATCCTCTTACGAGATTTCCTAATTATTATTTTTTTTTGAATCGAATGTAAAATTTATACAACCAAAAAAACATTTTTACAACAAGTGCGAACCATTGTTCGATAGATTCCTAAACCGGAAACTTAGTTGCTGATAAACCAAAGTAATAGAGAAAGCTTATACGAATTTTTATCGAACTCGAGACCCAAGAAACAAATTATGATTGGTTAGAGAACCAAACCATCATTCCGTCTTCGAAAGCATAGCTTCCTGATTTCCTTATCGATGTTAACATGTTTCGCACATTCTTATCTATGAGCTTGTGTAGACTTTGGTGAGGCAGCGCAGGGTCGCCGTGATTTCGAGCATTCCTCTCTCGCCAGATGTGATAGAGTGTCGCCTGGAAAGAGTATCTAACCAAGAACAGAGTTGATTTATTGAGAGTACCGTCATGTAGAAGCTTTACGATGTCTTCCCATGATGTTAAATACCTTCTTCCTAACGATCTTCGCATTAGTTGTGCCCAAATTTCTGATGCGTATGAGCATTGAAAGAATAAATGATCCCTTGTTTCTTCCATGGTGCCACATAAGATGCAAACTGAGTTATGACTGCTGATCCAAGTCTTCATACGGTCACCTGTTGAAAGCCTGTTTTTTTTATTGCAAGCCAGGCCGTGAAAGAGTATTTCGGTGTTGCTTTTTTGAACCAATCCCCTTTGTCCAGTCTTCCCTTATTCTCTCCGCTCGAATAAGATTCCAGGTACCCTTTGTTGTGAATGAGGTCTTGTATTTTTTCTCAGCAAATAACCAAAGTGAAACGTCTTGAGCTGTTTGTGATCCATGACTTTGTTGTCTTGCGAGCCTAATCTCTTCTTCGATTCTGTTCAGACTCTCATGACGATGGTTTCGTCAACGATAGTGTAATATAGCGTACTCCACTGTTGCTTCAGTTGGGATACCTAGATCGATGTTTCCTCGGCTCCCCGTGATATCTCGTAATCACCCTAACTTCGACCAAGAATCATACGAAAAAGAAGTTGTAGCACCGCTACGAACATCAAATTTATGAAATCGCTTTGCCAATTCCCGATACTTGAGGAGTTTCCTCCACATCCAGGAGCCAGAGGCATGTCCGTCTTTGATTTCCCAGAAACTCGAGTTTTTAATCAAAGTCTTCTTTATCCATATCACCCAAAGCGAAGGCTGATATGAGAGGATTCTGCAAATAAGTTTCAAGCAACATACCTTGTTTGCAATTTTAATAGGTCTTATACCTAGTCCTCCTTCTTATTTTTCAGTACAAACTTCACTCTAACAAACTTTTGCCTTCCTTCCATTCAGCTCTGGCCTAGACCAAAAGAATGCGCCGCATAATTTCTCGATCTCCTCTGTGCACCCATTTGGTAGTCTAAAGGCTTGTATCCAAAAATTTGTTGTGCTGGCTATCACCGATTTTATGAGTTGTAGCCTGCCTGTGTATGAAAGATGTCTTGCTGTCCAAGAGCCGATTCTGTCTCTAATTTTTTCCAAGAGAGGCATATAATCATTTGCTGTCATTCTTTTTGTTAGTAGAGGTAAACCCAAGTAACGAACCGGAAGCTTTCCTTATGTCAGCGATAATCTTGAGAGCAGCTCCTCACGATTATTATCTGAGACCCCGGCTAGGTATATTGATGATTTCTCCATGCTAATCCGCAGACCAGAGATCGTCCCAAACTCGGCAAAGATATTCAGAATACCCTCGATAGAGCATTTCTGTCCCTCCACAAACACCATTAAATCATATGCGAAGCATAGATGAGTTTAGTTTAGAATTTTACATTTCGGATGGTACCCTATCCGTCTCTCCAATGCGGCTTTATCAATGAGTCTTGACAGGACGTTCATGCAAATGATGAAAAGGTATGGTGACAGCGCACACCCTTGTCTTAGGCCTCTCTCGCTTTTAAAAAAACCTACCAATTCTCCATTAATTTGGACCGAGAATGACGCTGTCAAGACACACAGATTTATCCAGTGAATAAAAGTACTAGGGAGTCTCAGAGCTTCTAATGTATTCAACAAGAAACTCCATTGCACCGAGTCAAAAGTTTTTGAGATGTCTATTTTCATTGCACATCGTGGTGATACCGAGTCCTTGTGGTAATCCTTTACCAACTCCGTTGCTAGAAGGACGTTCTCCATTAGAAGTCTTTCCTTTACAAATGCAGATTGATTTAATCCAATCATGTTCGGTAGAAGGTATTTCAACCTGTTGGCTATGATTTTTGAGATGACCTTGTACAGCACGTTGCAACACGAAATTGGTCGGTAATCTTTCATTTCAGTAGCTGACTCTTTCTTTGGTATTAGGGCTAAGATTGTTGTGTTTACTCCTTTTGGAAGAAAACCTTTGACAAAAAAAAGATTTGATAGCAGCGGTGAAGTCTGAACCCAATATAGACCAGGTTGCTTTGAAGAATTCGCTCGTATACCCGTCTGGCTCCGGAGATTTGCTTCCAGGCATAGCAAATAAAGTTTTCTGAATTTCTTCATCGGTGACTTCCATAACTAGCTTTTCCTTATCTTCATCTGAGCAACGATAATCCAAAATTTCTTCGAGACTTTCCACTGAAATCCCCACATAGCCGGTTGGAGATTGAGTTAAAAAGTCTTTGAAGTGCCGCTCGGCCTCTGCTTTGATTTCCTCTCCATCCGTAATCATTTCTCCATTTGAAACCGTCACTTCTCTTATTGTATTCATCATTTTCCTAACTTGACATGATTTGTGGAAGAATACGTTGTTTTGATCTCCAACACCTAACCAATGGACCTTTGATTGTTGCTTGAGCAACTCTTCCTCCAAATCGGCCAGCTTTTGCCATTTTTTGTATGCCTCACCTTCTATCAATACTTTTTCTGGGGACGGGTCTGCTAAAGTTTCTGCCTGCCGTAGACAGAGATTTTTATGTGCTTCCTTAGCTCTCCTTGGTAGATTTCCTAGCTTCTCTTTTCCAAGAGCTCTTAAAATTGGTTTCAATGCTTTTAAATTTTTTTGAGAATCTAAACATCTCTGAGGTTGAGATGAATAAACTCTCCGTAGAATCCCAGAAATCCTTCACGACATCCAAGAATTGTGGTAGAGAAGTTAGTGCATTTACGAATTTAAATGGCCTTCTACCTCTCGTAGTATCTGCCTCTATGATGATTCTGCTTCTTAAATGGTCGGAGCACCCTCCAGCCTCAAAAGCGCAGTAAGATTCACCACCAGAGATAACATGATTCTGATTGAAACATGCTTCACAACAGGAGAAAACACTTCATTGTAGTCTATTCCCTCCACCTGAGAATAACCTTTTGCCACCAATCTAGCTTTGTATCTAGGTTCTTCTACTCCTGGTATTCCTGGTTTCAACTTGAACACCCACTTGCAACCTATCACTTTCTTCCCGTCTGGCTTATCCACCAAATTCCAAGTCCCATTTCTGTGTAGAGAATCCATTTCCTCATCGCCTGCAAGGTTCCAAATTTCCAATCTCTGTGCCTTTTGGCTTCTGAAAATGATCTGGGTTCATCTATTTCAATCTCTGAAGCTGCCACTAAAGCATATGCCACCACATCAAAATCATTATACTTAGATGGAAATTTCGTACTTCTTCTACTTCTGTCTCTTGCCAACACATATTCCTGCAAATTTACAGTCTCTGATTCTGCATGTTCTCTTTCACTATTTGAAATAACCACTTTCTCTTTGCTGACACTTTCTGGTTCTTCATCTGTTTCTGAAGTAGCTCCACCTGAATCAAAATACCTCACATTTCTAGAACTCTGGGTAGGACCTTGAATTAGATTAGGATTGAATGACACTCTCTTAGATCCTTTCTGATCCTGGACCTGTTCAGTTCTGACTTCCTTCTGAGTAATACCTTCTGATGCCTGTGAATCTTTGAAGACGTCTTCCTCATGAAACACAACATTTCTGCTGATGGTACACTTTCCTTCTTCTGGTAACCATATTCTGAACCCCTTAGTGCCTTGTCGATAGCCTACGAAGAAACCTTTAACTGCTCTAGGACTAGTCTTGGACTTCACAACACGGACATAAGCAGCACATCCAAACCTCCTGAGATGACTAATGCTCGGCTTAACTCCTGACCACAACTCTTCTGGCAACTTGTAATCAACTGCAGAACTTGGTGATCTATTAATCAGATACACTGCTGTTGAAGCAGCTTCTGCCCAAAACCTTTCTTCTAGTCCACTCTCAGCTAGCATACACCTTACTCTTTCCATGATAGTTCTATTCATTCTCTCAGATCTCCATTTTGTTGTGGAGTATAAGTGCATGTTCTGTGCCTGTTTACTCCTTCAGCTTTACAGAAATTATCAAACTAATTGTTGCAAACTCCAAACCATTATCTGTCCTTAAGCACTTTATCTTCTTGCCTGTCTGATTTTCAACGAGCAACTTCCATTCCTTGAACTTCTGGAAAGCCTCATCTTTAGTCCTTAGGAAGAATATCCAGACTTTCCTCAAATAGTCATCTATAAATGAGATGAAGTACTGATTCTCTGCTAAACTTGGTGTCACATTTGGTGAACCCCAGAGATCAGATGGCACATATTCAAGAGTTTCCTTTGATGTATGCTTCCCTTTCTTGAAACTTTGTTTGTGAGATTTTCCCAACACACAGTTTTCATAGATGCCAAGCTCCGTTACATCTTGCCTTTTCAGATATCCCTCTGTCACTAGTCTTTCCATATTCTTCTGGCTCATGTGTCCCAGTCTAGAATGCCACTTTCTTGTAGAATCAACTACTACCTTTGCTGAACATGATTCTCCCTGTGACACTGTCCCTTCTAGATAGTACAATTCGTTTCGGAACTTCCCTGAGATCACCTCTTTGCCTTCCTTTTTAAACTTCACAACAAAGTCTTCACCCTCATACTTACAGCCTGCCATTTCTAGACATCCGTAGGAGATCAAGTTTCTGCCCATTGTTGGCATATACTTCACATTTGACAAGATCACACCTGAACCATCTGGCCTAGTGATTCTTATCTTGCCCTTTCCTTTGATGTCACTGTAAGTATTGTTTCCCATTAGCACCCTTCCACCATTGAACTCCTCTAGATCATATAGCAGACGTTTATTTGGAGTAATGTGATAACAACTTCCAGAATCCAGAACCCATTCATCTTCAACGTAGTCCTCACTAGCCGTTAAGACAGTTGGCTCTATCACTCTAATCACCACATTTGAAAAACTTCCTTGTTGTTTCTGTTTTCCTTTTTCAGGACAATCCTTTTTCCAATGTCCTTCTTTCCACATATGAAGCAGGCTTTGTTGTTCTTGCCATTTTTACCTTTGGACTTAGACCTTTTCTTCTTTCCCTTTCCTTGATGATCATTCTTCTTTTCAGACCTACCACGATCACCAGCATACAACCCTTCTTCTTCAACTTTCTACTTACCTAGTAAGCCTTTCTGCTTAAGCTCAACCTCTTTAGCATAAGCCCCAGTCACCACATCATCCAATGTTAGTGTATCCTTTCCACTGCCATACTTCAGTGTATGAACCAGTTGTTCAAACTTTGGTGGGAGACGGGTTAAGACCTGTATTGCTTGATCTTCTTCTGAAACAGTTATGTTCAAATTGCTAAGATCATCCACCAGTTTGAGAAACTCGTTTAGATTTTCCTCAATGCTCCTTGACTCCTCCATTTTGTAGCTTGCAAACTGCTGCTATAGGTAAATTCTGTTTGGGAGAAACTTTGTTTGGTAATCTTTTTCAAGTGCTTTCCAAACTGCTAAAGCTGTTGGCTCCTTCATGACCTTTCTCAAGATCATATTCTTACACCTTTTGATCTTCTCATTCTTTGATGGATCATGCTTGGATTCTTCTTCCTTTAGAGCAAAATCTAATCCCAACAATTCCAATTGACTTAGGACTTTAAATTTCCACAAACCAAAATCCATCTTGCCATCAAACTTCTTTACATCTAGTCGTTGTACCATCTCCATTGATGTGTCTTCTTCTGTCTTTAATCTTGTAGGACACAAGCTGAAGATTTAGTCACATAAGATGTGGTACTCAACAAATCAACCTTCAACAACCAAAGACTTGCGGAAACAAGCAGCCCCTTGCAACAACACACAGAGATCCAGATAAGTTTGCAACCTTACCCTTACTCTTCTTGTTGGTACTGTCTAAACTTTTCTTGATTGCGGATCTTGGTGACTGTCGTGACTGATCTTGACGAGATCTTGTGTTCCCTTAGAAAGCGATTTATCACACAAAGATTATGCTCAACCTAGAGCTCTGATACCACTTGTTGGATTTTAACCTGTAATTCTGTGTGATATTTGTAATGATAATCGCAATCTAAGAACTTATGAACACAAGAGAATTGTTTTACCCGGTTCACCTGTAGGCTACGTCCGGGGGATTTTAACACAATTCCTGCGAATTCACTATCCACTTCTGATCAGAACCTCCCTGATCTTGGATTACAAGCTTCGATATAAGTTCTAATCACAATCTTGTCTCATTTCAGGTATAGCAAGAGAGACGAAGACTTAGAACCTGATCGTGAGCTATCGGAGTACTCGGAAACACGCCGGAGAAGAAACTTGAGCTTCGCGAGACTCGCCGGAGATGAAGACTTCACTGAATCTCTCTCTCTCTAGCTCCTCTGTTTCTCTCTCTCTCTAGCTCCTCTGTTTCTCTCTCTCTCTCTCTTTTCTGTTTCGTGAGTTTGTTGCGTCTCTTTGTAGACGAAGATCACACGCTCTTCTTATACTCCGCCGTTTTGACTTAATGAGCATGCGTGTTTACCTTTTTGGGCCTCACCAATTTCTTCTTGGCCCAATAACGGTTTCAACCCAATTGCCACAAATCCACAGTTTTACTTGAAAGTATGTATGATCTAACATACTATGTGATCTCTTCATTTTTCATTGTTCTGATAACCGGAATAGATCTCGGACTGAAACCTGAGCTAATCCACGAGACCTGAAGTTTGTAAAAACCCGTGTATTCTTTCTATATAAGACACAACAAATTTCTTATATGCTGGTACTCAATCCTTGGTCTTGATCCACATAACGAGTTTTGTATGCACTGGACTCAACACTCTTGATTCATGTGATATCTTTTTGAGAAGTTTAAAGATGTTGTTAGGTTTTTTAACTGATTAAGTGCTTTTATCTAATGAGCTTTGTTTTTTTTTTTTTTTTTGAATTGAATGTCAAATTGTATTCAAACCAAAAAAATAGTTTTTACAATGATTGTTACTGAATTTTGAAAGTTTAGAAAAGAATTTGAAAGACTAGATCAAAGCTTGATTAAGATGAACCAATGCTCTGTTTTCATACTGATTAAGCTTGAGTATGAGTTATGTAGACGTGCGAGTGGCAAACCACAGACGCAAACCTTCCTCGTATGCCCGATCTCCTTGATTCCGTATGGAACTGTACCAATTTCGCATGTTCTTGTCGATCAATTTGATAATCCGGGCTTGAGAAAGAGGAGCTTCTCCATGTCTTCTTCTGTTTCGCTCACGCCATATGTGGTGGATGGTGGCTTGAAAGCCATATCTCAGAGTGAACAGAGGCAATAGAAAGCCATATCTTATGAGCTTTGAGACGTAATAGAAATTAAAGACACAAGAATTTGATCACCGAGTTCCCGGCTTCTAACCGATACATCTTGGGTGGGAACCATCTCCCACAAACTTCCACTATCAAGCAAATGTTTACACAAACGCTCTAAGTGTTTTCCTTGTGTAATAGATAACACCAAATGGAAGAACACAACAAAGAAGAAGAAAGATCAAAGAAACTCTCTCTCGCAAAGACATGACTCGAACAACGTCTCTTTTGCTAGGTTTCTTCTCTTCCGATCTCTATAAACTCTCTTGGCTTTGTTCTTGTGTACTATATCAGAGCATCGATTCTCTGAATTTCTCAAAACCGTAGTCGACTTGTAACATCTCACGTGAATAGGTCAACATAACTTAAAGCCCAACTGCCTATGTATATCAGTATATGTTGATTTTCAAATTTGGGCCAAGATTGAGGCCCATCATTCTACAGATGCATTGGAACCAAAAATATAAATTTGGAAAAGAATGATAAGCGGAGAATTCATGGCTTAGAGAAATGAAACCACATGCACTTTTGCTCGACAAATTGATTTACGACCAAAGGGTTCAAATTAATGTGTAAAAAATAAAACATTCTACAAAAACATTAGCTACCTAATCTCTACACATGTCTCAACATCCATTTATATTGGTTGATATAGTCGTGTCTTATCATCTAAAGAAACAATCAAACAAAACCAACAAATGTTAACATTCTAATAAACCCCAACAAATGTTAACATTCTAATAAACCCCAACAAATCCACATTGACCTTTTGTTGTTCGAGTTACTGAACAGCACGTGCAAATAAAGTATTTTTAAAGTCAGCAACTATAAATAATGAAAGAAAGTGGAGGGAGGACTCATTCAATAAACCTTTAACGTCTAATTTGTTAAACTAAAAAATGATCGCCAACACTTGTCATTTCAAATCTCAAGTGCATTATGTTTCATTTGTTGAACGAATAATCATATCATATGGTTTAAGTTATTTACATCAGTTAGTTATTTTAATTAAAAGACAGTTAGTTTGTGAAAGGTTGTGTTCGTTTGTTTACACAGAGTTGTGTCTTGTTGTTTTGTAAGTTATATCTTTTTGTTAACATCTATTCAGTTTGTATAAGTAGGATCGAGTCTGTAACAAACAAATTATTCAGATAAAATAAAGATCTTATTCCCTCTTTTATCGTTCTGTTCTTATACTCTGTTGAAACAGAGTTTATCCTTTGATCAAAACGTTTACANCTCAACCGCCAACTGACTTAGGCAAGGATTTATCGGTTCTGAGTACGCTAGTGGAAGTACTAGAATACCAGGAAATGGAAATCCGTGGTAAGGAAATGAAATGTGTTAAGGTTTGCTGGGAACGAGATGGTATCTGCGAGGAAACGTGGGAGCCAGAACAGCAAATGCAGAAGGATTACCCCGAGCTCTGTAAGGACAAGAGCGGAATCGGAGGTGTAGAGGTGAATTCAGGGACAAATTCCTTTCAAGGAGGGGAGAGTTGTAACATCCCTATCCCGGCCCATATGGAAAAAGCCCAACTAGAAAACCCTAGCTTAAACCCCTATATAAGTGAATTATTAGAAGAAGGAGAGGCTATTTTGCAAACTAGAAACCCTAACCGTGATCGACGACCAGAGCTACCAGCCGCCGACCACCGCCGAACAACCACGCCGCCGCCGCGAGGAAGAGGAGCCGCCGTGAGGTTGCACCGAGTCGCCGCCTCCTTGATTCTATTGCTTTGAGCCGCCGTTAGAGTAGATCCAATTCGAGTCTTCCTTTTCTAGAACCCTAACATCCATATCTCTAAGGTGAGGATTAGATCTAAGCTTTTCTCTATGTTCTCTTGTCTTTTTCTGGTATGTTGAGTCTAGGTATACTCCGGTATGCCGCATGCTACGGAGTACATGCATGTTTTGTTTGATGCATAATGTTAGATCTACATCTTAATAATGGACTTGGAAATCATTAGATGAAGAACTAGCATGCTTGTTTGATAATGATGTTGTGTGGTTAATGCGTGTAAAGTAGCTAGATGGTGAAACACTACTAGGTATCGTCACAGGATGATCGGGACGCCTGTGGTACGACTTGTTTGCCTGGGGCTGGTGCGTGGAGTCTTTGAGCATCAGTTCTTACCTCCGTAGGGGTTTTGGCGAGCCCCCATGGTGTCCTCGAGACACTTTTATACTATCAGAGCAATGGGTTCATGTTGAGTTATATATATATCTTTCGCGGCACTCCCTTGTTTGGTAGTTGTGTGGGCGCTTCTAGGGCGTGATGTTCGATTACTTGATTATGCTTATTCTTGATATATTGGTTGAATACGAGTGGGTGTGGGGATGAGATTCTAGGTTTAGTTCTCGCTGAGTAATCCCAATTATACCCACCTTTCTCTCTTCTTGTAGGTGAGTATGATGATGATGTTGAGTATGTGGACCTGGATGAGTAATTCTAGTGTGGTGCGTGGTTTTGGGAGTTCGGAAGTTCTCCTTTTGGTTTTATTTGACTTTTCCGTGATTTTCGATTTAAAGACAATAACTCATTATTTGCTATGGTTTTATTTAGATTTCCGTTGGATTTTGTAAGACAATTATTTGGGATTGAATGAGGAGTATTATCGTTACAAGTGGATTCATGTGTATTGAGATATTACTAGCCATCACGCAACTCTTTAAGGTATGGAAGAGGCGGGGTTGAGGGTGGTATTGCCGATTCATCTGGTTCCTTCGGGAAGGCGTGATCGGGATGTTACATACTCAAAGATCAAGTTCTGATCTTCCGCCGAAGCAAAGGAAACAGCCACCTCCAGAATCTGAAGTATGGCAACATTTTATTCGAAATGAAGATGATTCTTCGAAATTCAATTATCGGTATTGTGGTACATAGATTTCTTGTGATTCAAAATCAGTTGGAACCAGTCCAATGAGAAATCACGTTAAAAGATGCAAGTTGTTCATGACTTTTCAAGAGAGTAGATCTCAAAAAGTTTTAACTGGTGATAGAAGCGGTGCAGTCATAGCCATTAGATATGATAAAGGTGTGTTTAGAAGATCGGTCAAAGAGATGATTGTGCTTAATGAGCTACTATTCTCCTTTGTTGAATCAAAAGGCTTTAGGCGATTCTGCTCTAACGTAATATCTATTTACCATGTTCATTGCCGGAAGACAGCTACTACATATATCCTTGCAATGTTTTTGCAAGAGAAAATTGCTTTGAAGAGGTTGTTTAGTAGTGAAAAGAAGAGGGTCTTGCTCACTATATATATATGGGTAGTTCATACTACTGCATATAGTTACATGGTTGTAACAACACATTGGATTGATGCAAACTGGAAATTGCAGAAAATGATCATTAGCTTCAAGCCCGTCACATATCATAAAGGAGATACAATAGCATCAAACCTTATTTAATGCTTAGAAGAATGGGAATTGAGAAAGTCTTCACAGTCACGATTGATAATGCTAAGGGTAATGATAAGGCTCCACAGTTATTCACAGATGATGTGAGGTTGAAGGGGGCTAATGCATTAGTTAGAGATGGGAAGTTTCTGCATATGCGTTGATGTGCTCACATCTTGAATTTGATTCTGAGAGATGGTTGAATTTGATTCTGAGAGATGGTCTAACGCATGTGAAACCAAGTATTGTTGCTATTCGGAATGCGGTAAAGTATGTGCGGTCTTCCTTTACATGATTAAAGTCATTCGAATTGCGTGTAGAGACATGAAAGGTTTCTAGAGGCAGCTTGTCTTTGGAATTCAAAACTCGTTGGAATTCAACGTATCTAATGTTGACTACTGGCCTACTGCACATAAGTTAAGGGTAGCTTTTCAGAAGATGTTGGATGAAGATAAGCTTTACAATGAATACTTCCTAGAGAATGAAACAAAAGAGGATGGAGAAAAACTGATTGGACCGCCTCAGAAACGGGTTGGACCACCAACTTCTACTAGTTGGGATGAAGCGAAAAGGTTGGTCACATTTCTGAGAAACTTTTTCAACTGCACATTGGCGTTTTCAGCATCTAAAACAATAACTTTTTCTATTTGTTACAATGAGATTGTCACAATTGAGAGGAATTTGATCAAGTTAAGTAACACATTGATGTAAAAGTAAGGAAATAAGCAACTAGTTTGAGAAGTATTGGGATGGAATTATAAACATGAATCCACTTGTGATTATTGCAAGTGTGTTTGATCCGAAGAACAAGATGCAGTTTGCTTCTCATTGTTTTGACAAGCTGTATGGGAAAGATAACATGGAAGGTAATCATCTCAAATCATCGATTAAGAGTGTGATGAAGGAGCTATATGAAGAGTATGTGTTGAGGCTCAAACCAAGTGATAGTGCTGGAACCAAAAGTGCAAATGAAGAGTTTGAGTAACCAAGTGTTGTCTTTGAGTTATCAGATGATGATGGGTATGAGAGGATGTATTCTTTGTACGAGGAGTTGAGTAATGAAGAAGGTAATGAAGAAGCTAGTAGTGAGCTTGATATCTACTTGCTGGAAAAATAAGTGCCACGGAAGAAAAACAGCTTAGGAATGAATTATGACGTTTTGGCATGGTGGAAACGTAACAGTCCGAAGTACCCTATATTATCAGAGCTAGCTAAAGATGTTCTAGCTGTTCAAGTGTCTTCAGTTGCTTTCGAATCAGCTTTTAGTATTAGCGGTTTAATCTTGGACCCTTTTAGAAGTTGTTTAACACTTTACATGATTGAAGCTTTGATATGCACACAATAATGGTTGCAAAATTCCATCCAAGCCAAAGCAAAACTTGCCAGCTTAATTGAATTGTTTGAAGAACTTGATTTCCATGAGTCACTTGGTAATTTGGTTGGAGGTATGTTCTGTAAATTGATCTCTTAGTTATTTTTCCTTATTGGTTTGATATTGGTTTAGTGTGAATATGCTTTGATCGACAAAAGCTAGAATGGAAGTATGTTATGTGAATTTGATAGGTAGCTAAATCGATATTTTCTATGTGTGTGTAGGTGAATCGTAAATTTGAAGAACTGAAGAAGGAGAAGAGTGAGAATATCAGGGTCCAGGGAATCACACAGAAATATATCACTCTCTCACTCTGTTTTTTTTTTAGTTTGTTGTCTAAAGTTTAAAGCTTAACTATCATGCAACAGTTCTATTTTGTTAAAGTTTTTTGAGTTTGTGTTTGAACAAAGGCACTTGTTTAATTGAAATTTTAGATTCTCTCGACATTGTTGCAGGTTTAATGATTTAAAAGTTGCAGGTTTCGTGACTTTTTGCAAAGTCTTCAAAACTCTGATATTTGAGAATAATCGAAAATAACCGAAAGTAACCAAAAATAACCGAACTTGCCGAAACTAACTGAAATTATCCGAATTAAACTGAATTTACCAGCAATTTCAGTTATAATCGGCACAAAAAATCGAATTTCCCCCGAACCGAACCGATATTTTATTCGGTTATTTTATGTGGTAAATCTATAACCCAAATTACCCAAAAAACTGAAATAACCGAGCCAAAAAACCCAAACTAACTGAATTCGCAGACCTAGTTAGGATGATGCCATTGCAAAACAGGAAGTTTAAAACTGCCTTTTTCGTCTAGGAAGTTGATCAATCGATCTATGGATAGATCGGTCGATCTATTAGGCTTCTGGAAAATTTATGCGGATATGATGCTAATTTGCACCCAAAATGATTTCACTTCATTTAAAACGACCTAAAACCTGAAAAGACTCGACAAATAACTACTCAAAAAGACACTTTTTCTTAATAAAATACACAAAAATAAAAGTTAGAAACTGATAAAAACTAAGTTTATCGAGGCCATCGGCTACGAGAAATAAAGTGGAAGAGCTCTTTGGAATTCAAACCTAAGGTAATGCAGGGTCACGATGATGTAGGGGAATAGAGAATACTCTCCTCAAAAGTCTTAACCTCTTTATTAAAAGGGCTGACGATCTATTTTCCCATCGAAACTTTCATATGATATCATATCTACACAAAATGTAGGCCTCATACTATTTATCCATCAAATTAAAGTTCTAAACATAGATCCACATAAAATGAATGTTTGAAACCTTAATACACACAAAGTCATACTTCGAAATTGGTCATTTGGTTTGTGTGTAATTTAATTTCGAAGTATGACTTTGTGTGTATTAAGGTTCGAACTTTCATTTTATGTAAAAATAGGTTCAGAACTTTAATTTGATGGAAAAATAGTACAAGACTTAAACTTTGTGTAGATATGATATTATATGAAAGTTTTAATGGAAAAATAGATCGTCAGTCCTTATTAAAAATAAACAACATCACAAAGATATAAACCTCGGTAAGCTATTAATAAGAAAACTTAAAAGCTCCAAAAACCCTAAAAAAATAAACTTAATTTGAAATAGGGTAAATACTATAATAAATAACATAATCAAATACAAATATTAGATAATTATCTTAATTGTACGATGCATCACGTGACACAATGGTAAATTCAATTGGAATATCCTCTTCCGAGATTTCCTAATTTCACTTTAAGAATGTGTGGATTTATCTGATATTTTGTATGAACTTGCCATATAAAAGCCGTAAAAAATGCATAACAAACATTGGAACCAAAAACTATTTGGAAAAACATCACAACTAAGATGAACGGACAGTTTAGGTTTGCGATGTCGTGGGTGCACAATCGATGGGTTTAAATTTATGTGTCAAAGTTAAAATATTCCTCAATAAAGTTAGAGACTTGATCTCTTCCAATTTTCGACATCGATTTAGACATACATACTCAGATGATACAATCGTGGCTTGTTACTCAAGGAACAATTAAACCAAACCAACAAATATACATTGACATTTCTTAGAGTCAACTCAATAGCACGTGCAATTGAATATTATCCAAACAAGCACGTCTAAATTCATGACAAGTGGAGAAAATAGAATCAGTAAACAAACACATGCCCGTTCAAACGTCAAATGCATAAATATTTTTAAAATTTATATTTTATGTTTCTGTGCAATAGATATATTACCACCATAGACATGGTTGTTAAGACATGATCAGAGAACAATATTTAAACAATGTTTTTTAGCCATTTCAAACTTCTAGACATTGTCGCATTTTTAGATTTACAAGTGTACAGATACATATATGTATATATGGACTGGTTCCACACCTAAACTCATCTATAAATTGAGCTCTATATCTCATATGTTTCCTACCTCTCAATTAAAAGCACATTCAACAAGCAAAAACTCTTCCCTTCATAGAAAGAATCGTTTTAAGTTAATATATGGCAATGAAGAGTCTCTCATTCCTCGCCATTCTCTCTCTCTTGGCTTTAACACTTCCATTAGCCATTGCTTCTGACCCAAGCCCCCTTCAAGACTTCTGCGTCGGCGTCAATACCCCAGCAGATGGTGGTATGTACATGATGACTTCCTAATCGTATTTACTGATTTCTCTTTTTTCTTTTTGGTTTTACATTGATTTATCATTTGTAACACTCTTTTTTCCTATTTGGTAACTATGTTCATCAGTGTTTGTAAATGGAAAGTTCTGCAAAGATCCAAAGCTCGTCACAGCGGATGACTTCTTCTTGGGAGGGCTTCAAAATCCAAGACCCGTAGCTAATGCAGTTGGGTCGAATGTGACAGCCGTTAATGTTAACAACCTTCCAGGGTTAAACACCCTTGGAATCTCGATTGTTCGTATAGATTATGGAGTGAATGGACAGAACCCGCCTCATACCCACCCGCGTGCTACCGAGATCTTGTATCTCGCAGATGGAACTCTTTTGGTAGGATTTGTCACATCAAACGGAGACGGAAACCGTCTCTTCACAAAAACAGTCAACACGGGTGATGTATTTGTGTTTCCAGAAGGACTCATCCATTTCCAAGCCAATATGGGACGATCTCCAGCGGTTGCATTCGCTGCTCTCAGCAGCCAAAACCCAGGTGTCGTCACTATTGCTAACACCGTATTTGGGTCTAACCCGGCAATCAATCCCAATGTTCTTGCAAGAGCATTTCAGTTGGATCCTAAGGTGATCATTGATCTACAGGCCAAATTCAAGAAATGAAAAATATTGTATTACTTTTATTTTTCTTTTAACTTTGTGTTGAATAAGGATCATGTATTATGCGTTCATCAATAACGCGACTTGATGTTAATTGCTGTCTTTCCCTTTTAAACATTTTCAATGAATTAATTTTTATATGATTTTTTCAACAATGGATTAATTAATGCTTACAAAGTTATTTTGGCAACACGCAAAAGTAGGTTTCTATCCAAATATTCCAAGTCTTTTTCAACTTTTTTTTTTTTTTTTTGCTAAGAATTTGAATATTCATATAAAATGAAAGGGTTTGTAGGAAATTACAAAAGAAGCTGATCTGGTTAGGATACGCTTTGCCAAAAAATAATAAAAAACAAGGAGTAAGCTATAAAACATAAGTTACAAAAATTTAAACGTTGCTGAGCCAAAATTGCATCAGCCCATCAAAAGCTTGCGATTCTTTTTGGCTAGGATTGCATCTCGGATGAGCCGATTGATAAGCTCAAAATGAATACCCTAAAAGTACTAAAGCTGTAGCTGCAATATAGTAGGGTTCGAACCACAAAGATTCAAGAAAATCACACAATAGATCAATTAGTTTCGAATTAAGCTAAGCAATTCAACGAAACATGAAGCAATAACGTAATTTAAAGAGTTGTAAATTCAATGGAGGAAAGATAGGTTCATGGTATTTCTCAGGAAATCAGAGAATGCAGATAAACCAATTAATCATGATTCAGGTTATGCACGGTTCTTGAACTCAAATCACTAAGCTATAATTAACCAATTGTCGTTGCGAGAATTATCTAAATCTAAATCGCAGAATCCCAAATCTCTTTGCAAATCCTAAAGATCTAAACCAGCTTTAAAGTTCATGTTTGATATGTTCACAAAACAACTAAACCAAATCTCTTTGCAGATAGCTATTTTGCTCACCCTAAGTTCTGTCAGATTATCAATTGCACTGTCGTGCTTAATCGATTAACCTAAGATCTAAGTTCCAGATTCGTCAACCTAGAATTAGCTTTGAGAACAACCTATGGTGAAAAACTAATTCAGATTATGAATCCTAACAAATCAATTATCTAGCACTCAATGAAATCTTTTATGAGAAAACCCTAAACCTAAAAGTGGATCTACTCAGACATGGAGATTGAAACAAGCAACATGATTGAATAGATCATCAAATCAAATAAATAGAAGAGAGTAAAACAAGGGTTCGAAATCTTCTCTCAGATGAACAGAGTTCTGACTTGTCTCCCTCAAAATCTCTCTCACAGAAAAACTAAGTAAAATAAAGCGTAGCCAACAAAAGTGGCTGAAAAACCTAATTATAATGCTAAAACACGTTTTGGGGCTTCTTGTAATTATTAAAGACTTCTGGGGCAAGGTGCATATTCTTCAGATTTGTAAAAAGTCGCGTTTCCTTTTCCATGGATGACAGTATCGACCGATACCATAAGTGGTATCGATCGATACACGGGCAGTGAGTCACGTTCCTTCCTTCATGGTGTCAGTATCGATCGACACCACTTATGGTGTCGGTCGATACAAGGGCTTCAAATCGGCTGTCCCAGCCACACGATCTCTGCTTTGCTCCAAAAAGCTCCAGAATGTTTCAATATTTCCAATTATGCTCCAAACGTGCCAAAAACCTAGAAAGACACTAAAAGACTACAAAAACACTAGAAAGACTCTAAAAACAAGACCTATATCATGGTCAAAAAGAGGTAAAAACCATGATATATCAACTCCCCCAGACTTAGCCTTTGCTTGCCCTAGCCTTTGCTTGCCCTCAAGCAAACAGAAAGCTAAACAAGAGAAAGAGGTTTGAAAACACGGAGACTCACATGTTCTTGAAACACTACAATGACCCTTTTCCCTAGCTCTCTAGATATCACCTAACCAGTTCCAAATCTAACCACCATGTACTTCTCCGCAGACATTCGCAGCTTCCCAGACTCCACACATTATTTCACAATAGTATCCATCCAAGCCTTCAACGCCAGTTTCATCGCTATGACCAATGCTCAAGAACCTTCTAGATTCTTTCCCATACAATATTTTGACAAAAGAACCAGCTAATTTTCACACTTTTGGTATTGTTTTCTCTCCCCCAGACTTGTTTCTCATCATGTTCTTTTTTTTCTTTTTTTAGATCCGCATATACACATTAAGGTCTGCAACGCGAGTATTGATGGTGTTTGCCACCGAATCCCCGGTTCTTCCCTCTCTATGTATCAAAGGCGTAGGCGAATAGTGGTATCACGAGATATTTTCCTAACTTCGCTTCCAACCTTTGTGTGATCATTCTTTCACAAGTAGAATAATGGGATCGCTAGCCCTCTACTCAGAAGAAAATCATTTCATCTTTTTATGCTCTTATTTATTAACTTATAACAGGGGAGAGAGATACCATTACTTTAAACACATGGGTTCTTTTGTCAGATATGAATGAGGAATCAAGCTCTATGGTCATCAACCACATCGATGAAGTGCAAAAATTTGGCTCAGGCTTTAATGGACTCTGCTGGAAACATGGATGTCTTCTAGTTAACTGGTCAGCCTTTGGATTTTTCATTAGTCCGATCCAGAACTGATTCTGTAACACTGGTCACTCAAAAGCAAAGTCAGAGTAATAGATTCAAGAAAAAGATCATAATCCCCAACAGGTTTTGACTCGATAAAACAAATTTTGATTAAAAACGACTGACTCTAAGAAAAACAAAAACATTGTCAGCAACTACCTCCCCCAGACTTGAACAACACTGTCCCCAATGTTATCTAGTCTAGAGTTGGTAAAAAAAATCAAAAGAACTGAATGGAATCGTGGAAAAACAAAGAAATTACCGGATTGGGGTGATATATTCATATATTGCATGTTCTAACATACATTTTACTTAGAGTTTCGCGTCATTTGCATGCATAATCATGGTTTTGTCTTGCATTTAGGTCTCATTTAGAGTTTAGGACATTTGCAGTAGGTCCTAGTGAGTTCTTGCATGTTTTGGAGTATTTTCTAGGTGTTTGGAGGCAATTTGGGTATATTTGGAGAATGGACCAAAGTAGAATACAAGGGTCATCCAAACCTTCCAAAAGAACCTGAAGAACGAAGGCTTTCAGATCTGATTTAGCTTCGGAGGTGTTCATGAAAGTTGTAGAGGGATGCGTTATCTTTCTACCGGATTTTGAAGCAAGCCATTCGAACGAGTGGTTTGGACGATATGGCAGATTTACTGGAGGTATGTCAGCATGGCCGAGATGGTTTCTTCAATACCGAGTCCACTGCTCGGTATTTTCACTTGGCGTAGCAACCTCAGGGCATTACACCGAGTCCACAGCTCGGTGTAGATGCTCGGTATGCAAACAGAAGCAAAACTCCTTAGCTCCGAGCACAATACCGACCCGTGGCATCGGTATCTCACCCAAACCAGCCGAGCTCACACGATGGGTCTGAAAGATCGGCCCGAACGAAGGGTCTCCAATCCGAATTAGCTTCGGAGGTCTTCATAGAAATTCTAGATAATTGAGTTAGCTCTCATTTGGAGGTGGGTTCACGTCGTTTGGAGCTGTGGGTCCAAAGATACATCAGATTTACCAAAGACATGTCTGTCTGCCGCCCAAACGAGTTCTGCCCGGAGTTGAAGCCCAGCAACTACACCGATCAGTTGCACCGACCTGTGGGCTCGGTATTGGCCACTAAAGACCAGATTTGACCCACTTTTGACCGGGTCAATACCCGGTTTGTCCCGGGTTGACCCGGTTCGCCCACCTTCCTTTAAATAGTCCAAAAACCTAATTTTTGTGATCTAAGTTTTCTTCTTTCTAGAGTTGGGTTTTATCCCAAACTCTTCTTATGATTTTGGAGGGATTTTGATTGTTCTTCATACAAATGCCACTCTAGAGAAGATTTCTTCAACTCTATCTTTTATTTATGCAATTTATTTATCTTTATGTCTCTTTCTCTTTTGTTCTTCATGTTTAGACTTTAAGGTTTTTGTTGGTTTTTGGATTATGCTTGATTATTGATGGTTTGATGATTGATTTGTGATGTTTAGATTCTAAATCATTGCTTTCCTTTCTTTCTAAGTGAACTTAATGCTAGATTGGGCTTGAGAGAGTCAATCTAGATCTTTGGGAATTTCACACCCACAAGGTGTTTGATGAAATTCCTCAAAGAACTTAGAAAAGAGATAAACATTCTTAACCTATGAGAGTAGTTGCTTAAGGTGTTTATTGGTTGATTTGAATATTGATCTTAATGCTTGCTAATCATTTCATCACAAATGAGAATTTGATCTTGATTTAGTGATTAGCAAAGTGATTAGTGCCTTGAGAGAGGATTAGTCATAATTAGTGATCTTAACCTAAGGAATAGCATAGATTGTG
>PKMM01020133.1:134309-186912 GCA_002933915.1 Eutrema heterophyllum
GTGCAAGTTATCAAGAATAGCTCTTAGTGATAGTTATAGCCTCATAGAAGCAAAGTAAAAAGCCAAAAATTGGCTAAGGAATCAATTGGTAAATGATGAGGCAAGGCAAAGAAAAGAAAGAAAGAAGAGCTAAAGAAACAACAAAAAGAAGCACGAAACCACAAGATTCAATGAAGAAGAAGAAATTCCCCAAGTGAGAAAAAGATGAAGTGGAAGAAAAAGTTCACGTATGAGGCATGAAGGCAAAAAGGCCAAGTGAGAAAAGGGTAGCTTAGGATGAGGACTTCATGGGTAGATATGCTAGGGTTAGAGACATTTTAGGCATTGGGTAGATGTGAGTCTATCCTTGTATGCATAGATTGCCTTTTACTCTTAGCATTTTGCTAAAGCTTGCTCATTCATTGAGAGATCCCTTGCATTGGAGTAATCCCATACATTTGATATCATCTTTATCTCAAAACCTTTACCCTAGCCAAATGGATTCACTTGCCTTGCGTAAGCATGATTCACTTGAAACGATTAATGAATGTTAAAGGATTGGATGACATGAATACTTGTGTAGGTTGAGGCTTGAATTTGATTCGTGTAGGGAAGGATATGGCTAGCTCTTTTTGAGTAGACTTGTTTGATCGCATCTTAGAGCTAGTAACTTGGACATTGAGTGGAATTCTTTTTATGGTACTTGTGGATTTGAGCTCCCATTTTTAATCCTCTCCCTCTTCTTATTCTTATTTGCTTGAGGACAAGCAAATGTTTAAGTTTGGGGGAATTGATATATTCATATATTGCATGTTCTAGCATACATTTTACTTAGAGTTTCACGTCATTTGCATGCATAATCATGGTTTTGTCTTGCATTTAGGTCTCATTTAGAGTTTAGAACATTTGCAGTAGGTCCTAGTGAGTTCTTGCATGTTTTGGAGTATTTTCTAGGTGTTTGGAGGCAATTCGGGTATATTTGGAGAATGGACCAAAGTAGAATACAAGGGTCATCCAAACCTTCCAAAAGAACCTGAATAACGAAGGCTTTCAGATCTGATTTAGCTTCGGAGGTGTTCATAAAAGTTGTAGAGGGATGCGTTATCTTTCTACCGGATTTTGAAGCAAGCCATTCGGACGAGTGGTTTGGAAGATATGGCAGATTTTCTGGAGGTATGTCCGCATGGCCGAGATGGTTTCTTCAATACCGAGTCCACTGCTCGGTATTGTCACTCGGCGTAGCAACCTCAGGGCATTACACCGAGTCCACAGCTCGGTGTAGATGCTCGGTATGCAAACAGAAGCAAAACTCCTTAGCTCCGAGCACAATACCGATCCGTGGCATCGGTATCTCACCCAAACCAGCCGAGCTCACCCGATGGGTCTGAAAGATCGGCCCGAACGAAGGGTCTCCAATCCGAATTAGCTTCGGAGGTCTTCATAGAAATTCTAGATAATTGAGTTAGCTCTCATCTGGAGGTGGTTTCACGTCATTTGGAGCTGTAGTGCAAAAGATACATCATATTTAGCAAAGACATGTCTGTCTGCCGCCCAAATGAGTTCTGCCCGGAGTTGAAGCCCAGCAACTACACCGATCAGTTGCACCAACCTGTGGGCTCGGTATTGGCCACTAAAGACCAGATTTGACCCACTTTTGACCGGTTCAATACCCGGTTTGTCCCGGGTTGACCCGGTTCGCCCACCTTCCTTTAAATAATCCAAAACCTAATTTTTGTGATCTAAGTTTTCTTCTTTCTAGAGTTGGGTTTTATCCCAAACTCTTCTTATGATTTTGGAGGGATTTTGATTGTTCTTCATACAAATGCCACTCTAGAGAAGATTTCTTCAACTCTATCTTTTATTTATGCAATTTATTTATCTTTATGTCTCTTTCTCTTTTGTTCTTCATGTTTAGACTTTAAGGTTCTTGTTGGTTTTTGGATTATGCTTGATTATTGATGGTTTGATGATTGATTTGTGATGTTTAGATTCTAAATCATTGCTTTCCTTTCTTTCTAAGTGAACTTAATGCTAGATTGGGCTTGAGAGAGTCAATCTAGATCATTGGGAATTTC
The DNA here is from genome assembly GCA_002933915.1 of Eutrema heterophyllum. Lineage (NCBI taxonomy): Eukaryota > Viridiplantae > Streptophyta > Magnoliopsida > Brassicales > Brassicaceae > Eutrema > Eutrema heterophyllum. The sequence continues at coordinate 136,364 of PKMM01020133.1, forward strand.
ACATCCACAAGGTGTTTGATGAAATTCCTCAAAGAACTTAGAAAAGAGATAAACATTCTTAACCTATGAGAGTAGTTGCTTAAGGTGTTTATTGGTTGATTTGAATATTGATCTTAATGCTTGCTAATCATTTCATCACAAATGAGAATTTGATCTTGATTTAGTGCTTAGCAAAGTGATTAGTGCCTTGAGAGAGGATTAGTCATAACTAGTGATCTTAACCTAAGGAATAGCATAAATTGTGTGTATTAGCATCATTTGTTGATTGTCTTGATGGTTAGATGATGATGAATTAGGTTGATCCTTGTTAGATCCTTCACATAGGTTAGCTCTTAATGCTAGATTTAGATCGAGAGATCAAAACTAGAGCTTAAGCATTTCACGCCCGATAGGTGTTCGATGAAATGCTTGAACCGAACCTTTTGTGAGCTTGTCATGCCTAGCCAATGAGAGTTGATGTCTAGGATGATTAGTGAACTAAGTGGAATTGGAGATTAAAGCTTGCTAATCATCTTATCACAAACGAGAGTTTGTTCTTGATTTGGTGATTAACAAAGTGATTAGTGCTACGAGAGTGGATTAGTCATAATTGTGAATTCCATGTTCTAGGATAGTGTTTAATTCAATCTAAATCATCATTGTTTGTTCATTAATCGTCTTCTTGATAGTTAATTTATTTTTCCAACACTTCTATCCTTTGTTTTCTTTCTTGCATTTTACATTCTTTGTTCAAAAATATAAAAACCCAAAAACATTTGCTCTAGCTTAGGAAGATTCATGTATTCTTAATGCATTGATCTTAACCTCTTTGGTTTGATCCTCAAATACTACAATGATATGAGTAGGTTTGAGTAATTGATATGAACTTAACACAAAATCTACTATCATGGGGGTAGGGGTGTCGACCGACACACAGCCTGGTATCGATTGATACCATAATGGTATCGGTCGACACAGCACATGTTCATCTGATTCACACATAGACACAAGACACAAAAACGAAAAATGACAAAAATAAAAAACTTATATACAGACTCACCAGTGGGTTGCCTCCCACCAAGCGTTTGTTTTACGTCACTAGCTTGACTTTGGCTCAGGTGATCAGTCAGGAGAAATTTGAGAACTTACTCCCATGCAAGTTCTACAACCAGACATCTCCAGCTTCAGAGTTCTGCTCAACATACACTCCACAACCTCCTTTCCTTTCTCTTTCAGCTCCGAAGTAAGAATAACTCTAGCCTTAGAGAATGGTTTTGAGGTTCCTTTGCACTTCACCTTATACTCAATCGAATCTCCATCACACTTCTGAGGGATTAAAGTCATATAGGCAGCACCCTTGACTCTTTTGCTCTTTACCTTCTTCTTTGCTTTAGCCGTTGTGATGTCTCTCTTCGTGATGATAGAAGGACCATCTAAAATGTCTATGACAGTTGGCTCATCATAAGGTTCTTCCAAAAGATCAACCATCAACGTCTCTCCTATAACAACGGTGATGCAAAAGATATGTTTGGGAGCTCTTCCAAAAGGGATGGCTTTATAGGAGATCTCCTTGTCAATGTATGAGAACGAGATTCTCTTACTGGGCGTGTCTATAACTGCACCAACTGTAGCCATGAACGGTCTTCCAAGAATCAAAGGCGTACTAGAACGTTCACTCATCTCCACAACCTGAAAATCAGTAGGAACCAGACAATCTCCTACTTTAACAAGCAAATAAGGAATTGTACCATATGGGACTGAGGTGGAAGAGTTCACGAATGTGAGAGTCATCTTAGGAGATCTCATAGCAATTCTCAACCTCTCTGCAATTGCCCTTGACATGACATTGACGCTAGACCCTGAATCAACGAGAGACTTTTTGAATTCAACTCTAGAGATAGAGCATGGAACTGAAAATTTTCCTGGGTCTTCTCTCCTAGTCAACTGCTTCATTGGTGGTGGTGCGCTTCTTTCCTTGATGAAGAGTGCCTTGATCTCTTCCAGAGTTTCTCTTCAATCTTGGAAGTAACAATCCAAATGGCGGTTTTCAAAAGCTTCTTCAAAAGACATCGTAATCCTCCTTACCATCTTCTCAAAAGCAAGCAACTTCTCTACAGTAATGGGGTTTCTGAGATGTCTAGGTGGCATAGGATACGGCACCTTAGGCTTGTAAACCTTTTCCTCGACAATCTTGGGTGTTTTCATAGTTCCTGGCTTAGTCTGCGAGGGGTGTCGATCGACACCAGGTTGGAGTCGATCGACATAGGTAGTGGTGTCGTTCGATACACGGGGTTTTGAGATGTCCCGTGAAAGTATCTGCACTGGTGTCGATCGATACATGGGAATTTTCAGAATCCTCATCGTCATCTTCAGCAAGATCAACGAAATTTTCTGCAGTGACACCTTTTTCCACTACTGCAATGACCTCTTCAGAACTTCTTAAGGTGATTGCGTTGACGTATTCATTCTGTGAATGAACCATCTTTCCCTTGACAGCTGCTGCAGTCTGAGCTATTTGAGTTTCCAGCATCTTCTGATGAATACTGAGGGCTTTGATTTTCCCATTCAGATCTGTGTACATGGCATCCATCTTCCCATTAAAATCCACTGTCATCTTTTGCTGTCCCTCAAGAATCTGTTCAAGCATAGATTCAACCTTGCTTTCAGGAGTTTTGGGTGGTGGAGATTGGTAGGACGAGTTCCCATAGGATTGAGTGTAGTCGCTGCTTTGGAGTGGTTTTTGTAGATACTGATTTGTTCCAAAACCAGCTGGTTTGTTGTTCTGCTGGTATTGAAATCTCTGACCTTGAAAACCAGCACCACCAATGTAGTTAACGTCTTCCACTTCATCTTTTTCGNAGATTGGTAGGACGAGTTCCCATAGGATCGAGTGTAGTCGCTGCTCTGGAGTGGTTTCTGTAGATACTGATTTGTTCCAAAACCAGCTGGTTTGTTGTTCTGCTGGTATTGAAATCTTTGACCTTGAAAACCAGCACCACCAATGTAGTTAACGTCTTCCACTTCATCTTTTTCGAAATTCTTGACCTCATCAGCAAAGTGTACAACCTTCTTCGTCTTACCCATCATGAGATTGTGCACTGAATCCAGCTTGGCTTGAACCTCAGCAATCTGTGATCCATCCAAATTCCCAGCCTGCTTCTTCCGCTCAAAGTTTGCATTCTTGGTGCTATTGCTAGACGCCAAGTTCTCAATAAGCACATAAGCATCGTCAGGATACCTGGTGTTGAAATTTCCATTGCTCGCAACATCTAAGGCCATCTGATACCTCCAATCAATCCCTCTGAAGAAAATACCCAACAACTGAACCTTAGTGAACCCGTGATGTGGACAATCTCTCTGATATGATCTGAATCTGATCCAAGCAGCCTTAAATGCCTCAGTCGCTCCTTGAGAAAATTGAGAGATCTTATTCCTAAANAGCCAGTAAGCTGCATCCCCACCAAGAGAATATGGGAAAAGCTTACAGAAGAGGTAATCATTGGACACTCCATTGTACTTGATGCTAGTGACCAAATCCTCAAACCTCTCAATGTGATCCATGGGGTGTTCATTAGATAGACCATGAAAAGGGTGCTGACCCACAAGAGTGAAGTATGCAGGTTTCAGCTCAAAGTCATTCCTCTGAAAAGTAGGAGGGCAAATCGCTGATCGATTGGCGTAGAACTGATCTGACTTGTTGTACTCACCAATTGTCCTTTCTCGAGCAACCACATTATTAGCGAGATTCTCGCGCCCAACTTGCGCGACAGCCTGATAGTGGACTTTTTCACGGTCCGCACAATTACCCACTGTGCACAATACCACAATCTAATGGTATGTCATTGTAGCACTTAGGGATCGAATCCACAAGGAGGCACGAGAACAACACACAGAGAATACGAGACACTTCTTAATCTAAGCTAATCGAATAAAGGTTTTCTAATGATCCTAATCAATTTAAAGACAAGATAATGAATAACCAAGCATATAACAAAGGTAATTAAAAGACTAACAAGTTTTGAACCGAAACGAAACGAAAACGATTTAAACAAGATAAAGCAAATGAACTTCGGGTAACGGTAATCGACTTGGACATTCTCTAGCTAAACCATGATACTCAAACAATCAAACAATGCTAATCCTTAGGCCTTAGAGCACTAATTTAGACTAATCCACTTCCATTACAATAATCACTTCACTAATCACTTAATTGAGAACAAACTTTCATTTGAAATTAAGTGATCAACAAGCATTAATCTCAAGTCTAAATAGCCATTAAACACCCTAGACATCCATTTCCATAGGCTAGGAATGTAAAACACTTGCTAAGTTTGGTTGAGGAATTTCATCGAACACCTTCTGGGCGTGAAATTCCCTAAGTTCTAAATCAACTTTGTCAAGGCTAATCTAGCATTAATCACACCTAACAAGTAAGGATTCTTCATAAACTAAGTCCTAAGCATCATGATTTAGCAAGAAAACATCTAATCTACCATACCCAAAGTTCTAAAGAAACTACTCACAAACCATGATAATCTCAACAAATCCTATGTAGGAGGTGTTTAGATTCATGGTTAGATGATTAGAAATGGATAGATAGATGAAAACAAACAAGAACTTGCATTAAAAACAAAGTATCTCTTCAAAATCTCCAAACTCTCTCTAAGAAATCTGTTTTTCTTCAAACTAAAAACAAGATATATCATAATTATGTCTCTTAGTCATTTATACATAAGTGGGTCGCAGGAGTCACATCGGTGTGCATCTGACCGATGCAGCACCCCGATGTGACTTCTGTCATTAGTCCAAATCGATGCCAGACGGACATGTCCTCACTACATTTGTCGTATCTCTTGAACCACTGCTCGGAATGACCTGAAAACACCTCCAAACGAAAGCTCACTCGATTATCTACAACTTTCATGAAGATCACCGAAGCTAAATCCAAATGGAAACCCTTCATATGAGTCGATCTTTGAAGTGCTTTGGACGGACTCTGTGTTTTGCTCATGAGGAGCTCACATCGGTGTGTAGTTGACCGATGCAGCTCCCCGAGGATTCTCCTGTGTGTTTTCTGGGAGTCCACATCGGTATGCATCACCCCGATGCACCATACCGAAATGACTTCTGTCTGAGTCCATTTCGCGCCAGACGGACGTATGCTCAGTNCATTTCCAAGCCAATGTGGGACGATCTCCAGCGGTTGTATTCGCTGCTCTCAGCAGCCAAAACCCTGGTGTTGTCACTATTGCTAACACCGTGTTTGGGTCTAACCCGGCAATCGATCCCAATGTTCTTGCAAGAGCATTTCAGTTGGATCCTAAGGTGATCATTGATCTACAGGCCAAATTCAAGAAATGAAAAATATTGTACTTTTGATACTTTTATTTTCTTTTAACTTTGTGTTGAATAAGGATCATGTATTATGCGTTCATCAATAACGCGACTTGATGTTAATTGCTGTCTTTCCCTTTTAAACTTTTCAATGAATTAATTTCTATATGATTTTTTCAACAATGGATATATTAATTAATGCTTACAAAGTTATTTTGGCAATCTATTACACGCAAAAGTAGGTTTCTATCCAAATATGTTTTGAAAAAGGAAGAAACTGGTTTCCAAGTCTTTTTCAACCTACTCACTAACGATTAATCCTTTGGCTCTACTCTTGAAAGTGATCTCAATTCCACTATCTCAAATGATGTTGTCGTTTAAATTACCCCCTGCTCGTCTAACTCTTTTGACAAACCCTCTAAACCGATTTATTTTAGCAAGCAGTCGCTTGGGACCTTTGCAATATATTTAATTAATGATAGAGACAATTTATCATGTAAATATAAATGTGAACCGAGGCCTCCGACAATTTAACTCTTTGAATCAATTGTTAGTCGTTACCGTCTATGTTATCATGTAAATGTGCGAAAGCCAACTTGGATTTGATTATAGATGTAAATGAAATTCTTCGTGATTCGGTGAATCCAACGTTATGCCTATCACTTACGTGCAATGTATTTTTATATTCATCACTTCCTCAATCTCAATCTCAGAATAAAACCAAAACCCAATTTAAAAATTAACCAAACCGAAAGGGATCGATATATTCAGACAGCAAAGCTCTCAGATTCGAAGGAGTGAGAGGCTACATGTCGCCGGAATTTCAAACGTTGGGGATCGATATAGAGACGTGATGCTCGCATCCTTCTCGAGCTTCCTTCCTCCGTCCCTCCGAGGAAAAAAATAGAGAAGCGATAAACCCAATACACGAAATAACAATTGAGCGATGGGATTAAGTTACCTGGCCGACAATCTGACATGTACACCGCGAATTTCGATCTGAATGGCCGGAGCTGACCAAACGGGGAAGTGAACAATCAGGTGGTCGACAGTAAATCCTTCGAATGAAAAACTAGATCCATCAAGGAGTTGATTAAGCTGAGAAACATCGAATCAAAAATTCTGCAAGGCATCCAGTTGCAATTCAACCGATTTTCGATTTTAATTTCTGAATATTTGAATTAGGGTTCGTCGAATGAGAAGAAGTTTTGATTTTGGGATTTTCGTCGTTTGTATATCAGAGGTTATGGGTTGTAATTTTGGGTCGGGTCCGGTCATCTGAGATTCCAGTTTTTTCGGTTTAGAATCTTGTTTAAATGGTTGGTTAACCATCGATTTTAAACGGGAGACAAGAAACGAAAGAGTTTGATTTTAACAAAAAAAACGACGTCGTTTTATCATTCCACGTGTACAATTAGCGTCATCTACAGTTTTGGTGGAATATACCACATTTTTTTAAAGTCATATAATAAATTTAAAATATTAAATAGTTCATGTGTTTTATGGCATTGGTCATATAAGTTATGTATGAATAATTTTATAAAGGAATGAGCAATTTTCCCAATTTCCATTGGTGTGAATATATAGACGACTTAATTTTTATATTATCTATTTCTGGAATTCGCAATTACTCTTGTTAGATAAGCTGGAAATATTCCATTAATTGTATATTCTAGACTTGAGGGGAAGTTGATTGACAAACACAGAAACTCGCAAATGCCTAAACTACTTTACATGATCGACAAATCAAGAGTTAACAAATTCTAGGTTTCTTAACACATAGGATAACAGTTATCAATCAGAGTAGTTAGTTCGACATAAGTGTAAAAGAAACTCAAAAACATATGATCTTTTTTGCTTCCTCAATATGATTACGGGACAACAAAAACAAGAAAAACATATAAAATCCTTTTAAAATCATATCCTCTATATATTAAAGAAACAATTACATCTATAGATATTTTTAAAACTTGAATTACACCAATAGACATTTTCTGCTATTGAGATACTTTGTCTTTATGTAAAGTCTGTTATACCCTTAACCAAACTTCTCTCTAGCAAAAACCATAATCATGTTATCTAATCTCGGAAGGTATGTAGACTCTTGGAAGATACGTTAGACATTTTTCCCTTCATTAAAGACATATCAGCTATTGGTCCGAGTAAACTATGGATAAAATAATCTTTTGTTTCTTAGAGGAATGTTATAATCGGGGCATTTTGATATAGATGCTATTTTAGTCTAAAAGTTTTCATTTAGTGATATTTTGATCAATTTCTTTTTATTATTTAAGGATAATATTGAATTTGTATTATTATAAATCTTAATGGGACAATGTTTAGTAAAAAAATATTATTAAGACAATAAGTAAATTTTTTTGTCATTTTTTCTAATTTTCCTAAACAATCATTATCTTAATTGTACGATGTATCAATGACACAATGGTTAAATTCAATTGGAATATCCTCTTCCAAGATTCCTAATTTCACTCTAAGAATGTGTGGATTTATCTGATATTTTGTATGAACTTGACATATAAAACCGTTAAAAAATGCATAACAAACATTGGAACCAAAAACTATTTGGAAAAACCCATCGATGTCGTGGGTGCACCATCGATGGGTTTAAATTTATGTGTCAAAGGTAAAATATTCCTCAATAAAGTTAAAGACCTGATCTCTTCCAATTTTCGACATCGATTTAGACATACATACTGAGATGATACAATCGTGGCTTGTTACTCAAGGAACAATAAAACCAAACCAACAAATACACATTGACATTTGTTAGAGTCAACTCAATAGCACGTGCAATTAAATATTATCCAAACAAGCACGTATAAATTCATGACAAGTGGAGAATAGAATCAGTAAACAAACACATGCCCGTTCAAACGTCAAGTGCATAAATATTTTTAAAATTTATATTTTATGTTTCTGTGCAATAGATATATTACCACCATAAACATGGTTGTTAAGACATGATCAGAGAACAATATTTAAACAATGTTTTTTAGCCATTTCAAACTTCTAGATATTGTCGCATTTTTGGATTTACAAGTGTAGATACATATATGTATATATGGACTGGTTCAACACCTATACTCATCTATAAATGGAGCTCAATATCTCATAGGTTTCTTACTTCTCAATTAAAAGCACATTCAACAAGCAAAAACTCTTCCTTTCAAAGAAAGAATCGTTTTAAGTTAATATATGGCAATGAAGAGTCTCTCATTTCTCGCCATTCTCTCTCTCTTGGCTTTAACACTTCCATTAGCCATTGCTTCTGATCCAAGCCCCCTTCAAGACTTCTGCGTCGGCGTCAATACCCCAGCAGATGGTGGTATGTACATGATGACTTCCTAATCGTATTTACTGATTTCTCTTTTTTCTTTTTGGTTTTACATTGATTTCTCATTTGTAGCACTCTTTTTAACTATTTGGTAACTATGTTCATCAGTGTTTGTGAATGGAAAGTTCTGCAAAGATCCAAAGCTCGTCACAGCGGATGACTTCTTCTTGGCAGGGCTTCAAAATGCAAGAGCCGTAGCTAATGCAGTTGGGTCGAATGTGACAGCCGTTAATGTTAACAACCTTCCAGGATTAAACACCCTTGGAATCTCGCTTGTTCGTATAGACTATGGAGTGAATGGACAGAACCCGCCTCACACCCATCCACGTGCCACCGAGATCTTGGTTGTCCAACAAGGAACACTTCTCGTAGGTTTTGTCTCATCAAACGGAGACGGAAACCGTCTCTTCACAAAAACACTCAACGTGGGTGATGTATTTGTGTTTCCAGAAGGACTCATCCATTTCCAAGCCAATGTGGGACGATCTCCAGCGGTTGTATTCGCTGCTCTCAGCAGCCAAAACCCTGGTGTTGTCACTATTGCTAACACCGTGTTTGGGTCTAACCCGGCAATCGATCCCAATGTTCTTGCAAGAGCATTTCAGTTGGATCCTAAGGTGATCATTGATCTACAGGCCAAATTCAAGAAATGAAAAATATTGTACTTTTGATACTTTTATTTTCTTTTAACTTTGTGTTGAATAAGGATCATGTATTATGCGTTCATCAATAACGCGACTTGATGTTAATTGCTGTCTTTCCCTTTTAAACATTTTCAATGAATTAATTTTTATATGATTTTTTCAACAATGGATTAATTAATGCTTACAAAGTTATTTTGGCAACACGCAAAAGTAGGTTTCTATCCAAATATTCCAAGTCTTTTTCAACTAATTTTTTTTTCTTTTTTTTTGCTAAGAATTTGAATATTCATATAAAATGAAAGGGTTTGTAGGAAATTATAAAAGAAGCTGATCTGGTTAGGATACGCCTTGCCAAAAAATAATAAAAAACAAAGAGTAAGTTATAAAACATAAGTTACAAAAATTTAAACCTTGCTGAGCCAAAATTGCATCAGCCCATCAAAAGCTTTGCGATTCTTTTTGGCTAGGATTGCGTCTCGGATGAGCCGATCAATAACCTTGAAGATCGCATGTGGTGTAGAGATGTTGTTGTGGAGCCGATTGTTCCTTTCTGACCAAATACTGTAGATAGTAGCATGAACAACAAGCAAACGCAAAACTCTAGAAGATGTGTTGTCCTTAAGATCCAGCCAAGAGGAAAAAGCAGTCCATGTGTGAAATCCAAAAGGGCTGTAGCCCAACCTCCTTATAGCAATATCCCATAGCTGTTCACTCAAATCACATCTAAGGAAAAGGTGATCTCGATTTTCTTCAAAAGCATTGCACAAGCAGCATGCTGTGTTGATTTGTAGACCCCAAAGAGCAAGTCTATCTCTTGTTGGCAGCCTATCCTGCTGAGCCACCCACATTGTAAAGGCATGCTGTGGAATCGCACCTTTAAACCATACAATTTTGGTCCATGCTTGTAGAGATTTTCTTGGTCTTAAGGCATCCTACGTTTGCTTGGCTGAGAAGGAGGAGAGCTCATTGTCATTTACCAACCAGAAAAACTCGTCAATTGTGCTAGATAGAGCAGGTGGATCAATGGTTGTGAGGTGAATTTGTAGCCTCTCTGCTGCAGGAGAACGAGCTCCTCTAAGTCTCCAACCTGTATCTGAACTCACTGAAGAGACGGAGGCTGTGATGGGAATCATTAGCTCCCTTGGGCCAGATGGGCCAAATAGCTTTATGAGACCTAGGGGAGTTCAATTATCCATCCAGAAACTTACACGCTCCCCATTTCCAACCCGAGCCCTCAGAAATATAGCTGCTAGAGGCCGTAGAGCTAGCAAAGATTTCCAAAGTCCAAGAGGAATGCTTGTGTTCATCCAAAGACCAGAAGTTCTCATCTTTGATTCTGTTTGCTTTAATCCATTCAACCCACAAAGAAGAAACATTAGCAAACAGAAGCCAAATAAGTTTCAAACAGAGAGTTTTGTTCCAAATCTGAAAGTTCCTTAGTCCTAAGCCTCCTTCTTTCTTTGGCAAGCAAACATTTTCCCACGAGACTTTGGCATTTGATTTTTTTTTTTGTGATATCTCCACTAAGAATCGTGAACAGAGGCTCTCAATTTTCTTTAAGCACCCTTTAGGAAGTGTAAATGCTGAGATCCAGAAGTTTACAGTGCCATATATGACTGACCTTTATGCAAAAGAAAGAGCTCGAGAACTCCATGGACCTTTAACAAGATCTTTGGCTCAAGCTTGACCGATGGACCTTTAACAAGATCTTTCCATAGCCTTGCTGAGTCACGGTTGGCTTTTGGAACAACCAGAGGCGGCTGCGAGTCGTGGGTGAGCAGAGCGGAAGGGATATCCACTGGGTCAGTCACGGTCGGAGTCGATTTCGGCGAGGAAGACTGAGCTTGCTCGATTTGACCAGGTACAGAAATCAGGTCTGAGACCTGAACTGTAGCTGCAGGTTGAGATTTGGGGATCTCGTCAACAATGGCCAGATTAGCTGTGTCAACAGGTAATTGGGCATCGGAGTTGGGTAGAAAAGGCGGGGAGTTGTCAATTCCGGCAGAAGCCTCTCCTTTCGAAGCGGTAGTAACCACAGCTGAGGAAAGCTCAGGTGCAGATTTTTGAGAGGAAGCTGGTGAATTTGGGACAGATCCAGAGGGGATATGGCCTGGTGGTTTATTTTTGGGAGGGTTTCTTTCTGGCCATGACGGTAGGAGGGAGCCGGCGACGGTGAAGGAAAAAAGATGTGGATCGCGTTTTTTCTCTATCTCTCTCTCTCTCTCTGAGTTTTGACCTTTCTGTCGTCAAATATCAGTCTTTTTCAACCTACTCACTAACGATTAATCCTTTGGCTTTACTCTTGAAAAAGTTATCTCAATTCCACTATCTCAAATGATGTCGTCATTTAAATTACCCCCTGCTCGTCTAACTATTTTGACAAACCCTCTAAACCGATTTATTTTAGCAAGCTACTATAACAAAACATATTTTAACAAGCGGTCGCTTGGGACCTTTGCAATATATGTAATAATAAAGACAATTTATCATGTAAATATAAATGTTAACCGAGGCCTCCAACAAGTTCACTCGTTGAATCAATTGTTAGTCGTTACCGTCTATGTTATCATGTAAATGTACGAAAGCCAACTTGGATTTGAGTATATATGTAAATGAATTTCTTCGTGATTCGGTGAGTCCAACGTTATGCCTATCACTTATGTGCAATGTGTTCTTATATTCACCACTTCCTCAATCTCAATCTCAGAATAAAACCGAAACCCAATTTAAAAATTAACCAAATTAAACCGAAAGGGATCGAGAAATCATAGGCGATCAGACAGCAAAGGCTCTCAGATTCGAAGGAGTGAGAGCTACATGTTGCCGGAATTTAAAACGTTGGGAATCGCCACTCGTAAATCAGACATGTTCACCTTCGGAATCATTATGCTGGAGCTTTCGAACGGATGTCGGTAATATAAACTTCCAAATCAATAATATTTGGAATCGAGAAAATAGTAAAGAAACAATAAATAAAAGATGAGGAGTTTTTAAAAGTAAAGAAACAATAAATAAAAAATGGTAAAGGGTAGGATATAATTTCCATTGGTGTGAATACATATAGACTACTTAATTTTGATATTTTCTATTACCGGAATTTGCAATTACTATTGTTAGATAAGCTGGAAGTATTCCATTAATCGTATATTCTAGACTTGAGGGGAGGTTGATTGACAAAAACAGAAACTCGCAAATGCGTAACCTACGTTACATGATCGACAAATCAAGAGTTATCAAATTTTAGGTTTCTTAACACATAGGATAACAATTACTCTCTCTAATCCATAATAGTTGATGTTTAAGGATTCTACATACAAATTAAGAAAACATACAAAATCATAATTTTTTTTATTTTTTCTAAATTAAAACTTCATTTATTGTCTAATTAAACACAATTCAACCAATGATAAAAAAGATTGCAGAATATAAATGGTCAAAAGTAAATATAAAGACTTTAATTTTGCATTGAAAATGTAAAACATCAATTAAAATGAAACAAATTTTTTTTGCTTAAACATCAATTATCCAGAGTAGTTAGTTCGACATATGTAAAAGAAACTCAAAAACATATGATATTTTTTGGCTTCCTCAATATGATTACGGGACAACAAAAACAAGAAAAACATATAAAATCCTTTTAAAATCATATTATGAAATATATAATTAGAAAAAGGTAAAAATAAAGCCTTGCGAACGTTAGAATTGTAGTATTTTGTTGTTGCGTGCTAGTAGTTCTGAATTCTTATCAGTGCCTGGTCGCGGCGTTCATTCCCGAGGTCTAGTTCATCGAGTATATTGCCCAGGGAGGAGTCTACGTCGTACTCCGGAAAAGTCCACTTCGGGAGGGATGACGCACTCGGTTCCGTAGACAACACTAAGAGGTGATCGATCGTCACTGCGAAGGGACGCAAGTGGTACGGTTATTGTTTGATGGGGGCTGGATCTGGAGTGCAGGTCAGTTCTCAACGTCGGGAGGTTATGGCGAACTTCAAGGATGTCTGTGTGACCGTGTGTGTGAGTGTGGTGGCAGGTCGATTCTCGGTTGGTTCCTTCGGGGAGGCGGGGTCGAGTGTCACGAGTGGGATGGAGTCGTGGGCTCGAAGGTGTGATAAGTGGGTGTTTCCCGTGTTTGTGTAGTTGTGTATGCGCTTGTAAAGCGTGATGTTTGATTACTTGTTTATATTTATTCTTGGCGTATTAGTTGAATATGAGTGAGTGTGGTGAATGGATATAGGTTTAGTTCTCGCTGAGTAATCCCAATTACTCACCCTTCTCTCTTCTTGTAGGTGAGTATGATGATGTGGTTGATGATGTTGAGTATGAGGAGCTGGATGAGTGATTCCAGTGTGGTGCGCTGGTCTGGGAGTTCGGAAGTTCTCCTTTGGGTTTTATTTGACATTTTAGTTATTTTATTTTTAAAAATAATTATTCGTTATTTGCTTTGGTTTATTTAAGATTTTCGTTGGATTTTGTAAGACGTTTATTTGAGATTTAATGAGGAGTATTATTCAGAAAGTGGTTATCCGTGTAATGAGTTATTGTTAGAGAGGCGGGGTCGAGGGTGGCATTGCCGATTCGTCTGGTTCTTTTGGGAAGACGGGGTCGGGATATTACACAGTGATAGTTAGAGTGCATTGTTTCTGGCTAAGAATCATGTATATCATGCAAGGACGAAGCACATTCATGTAAGGTTTCATAAGATCAGAGAGTTATCTGCTTCTGGAGAAGTCTTGTTGGATAAGGTGCACACGTCAAAAAATATGCAGCTGATATGTTGACCAAGCCCGTTACTGTAGAGAAGTTCAAACACTATTTGGATTTTCCCATGTCTTCCAATGCTAGAGGAAGAAGTAGAAGCCCCCAAGAAATGATCAGGAGTCTGAAGATGTTTTCTAAGGAGATTTTTTTGTCAATGTGAAGATTGTTGTTTCTAGGTGACAAATAATATGAAATATGCTTTGGTACAATTTTTTATTGGGTTTAGGAAAGAGTTTTCTTTTACTAAGTGGGATTAGGAATCGAGTATTGAGGTTTATAAATATAAGGTTTTAGAGTTTGTAAACATTATTCACACGATTAATAAAAAAAAACCTAAAACAGGTATTTGCCTTGCAATTTTTCTCTAGTTTTTTTTTTTTATCTTTTTCTTATTCGATTTGGTTTTATTCATAACAGTTAGTTCGGCATAAGAGTAAAGAAACTCAAAAACATATGATATTTTTTTACTTCCTCAAACACGAACAACAAAAACAAGAAAAACATATAAAATCCTTTTAAATCAATAAAGCGTTGAAACATTGAAATAATTTCCCAAACATTTTCACTATCTTTGAGACTTGGGCTCCTACGGAAAGAACTAAAGCGGTGACTTCTCCCCCAAAAAAGGTGAGAGATACTGATATAGAGAAGTCAAATCTCCAAAACGTACGTGCCCATCCTTTTCTTAGTGTTTTCTATTTTTCAAAAGGTGAGAGATACTGATATGCAAAATACTCATTTGAAACTCTTCCGATTTGCGAAGTTGCTCTTCTCGAGAGCCTCGATTAGGATTTTGACTGTGTTAGCCTTGTGAGAGATGGCAACGATGTTCGATTCCATCTTGTCTTTTAATCGGCATAGGATTTTGGTGTTGTGCGTGGATTTGGTCTTCACTTGAAATCATGGACAAAGCTCTCAAAATTTTTGGAAACGATATCGCAATTGCTTTCAGGTGAAATTGATGATGACGATTATAAATTAATGGGATCGATTCAATTAGACAAACGAAAAAAACTTCAATTAAAATATGAATCTTGTTTCGATTTTTGATGGAAAGTCTTTTAGGGTTTTCAGCTTAGACACAGGGAGATGAAACCCAGAAACCCACAGACTCGCAGTACGAGATTCGAATCGAATACATGTTCCCAGGGATTAAACACAATATCACCATCTTCGATTTAGAACTATAGGATGAAAGATCAAAAGCTTAATTTGCGCCGAATGAAACGATGAAGGGGAGAAATAAATAAAAAAAGTATTTTTCTTATAAAATAATTATTATAATAACTAATTAAATCCACGTCCCAATTTCTAAACGGAAAACTAGATTTTCACCGTGTCCTCGTACGGGATAATTTGTTTTTTTTATAAATTGAATGCAATGTTTTCAAATTTTTGTCAGTTCAGCCGGTTCGTTATAACTACAAAATACTATAAAATTTAATAAAATTCATAAAAATTCAGCAAATAACCGTGAATTGGACATAATCGTTGATCCAGACGGATCATGGTTCCGTAATAATTCAATCATAGGGTTTTCTTTATTGTTTTTATTGAGTCATTCAGATTTTATAGTCTACTATTTTATGATTTTCTTTCGTTTGTGAATAATATTTTATCAATTAAAATTATAATTACTTTGTGAGTTACATATCTTTTTAAACTTATCTTAGAGATTTGTTAGTTTCTATACTTATATATATACTAAGGATTACCCCGGGCTACGCCCGGGTTTTTCATAAATTTCTTTCTAATTAGTTTTAGGTTATAATTTTTTTTTTGAGCATATACAAATCACACACACATATATATATATANGTTTTCAAAAAGTAAAAAAGTACATACTATTCAAACCCATTATCACTTATAGTGAAATAAGAGCATACCAAGCTTCCACATTTTTTTTTTCAATTTGTTCCCGTTTTCATCTACCTAGTACAAAATGACGAACTATCATTCTCTTTTTAAAAATTACAAAATAAATTGAAATTAATACTAAAATATCTAAAACTAATATCTAATACAGTTTTGCATATGTATAGACTGGTTTATGTCTCATAAATTCATCTATAAATTGAGCTTTATGTCTCATAAGTTTCTTACCTCTCTATCAAAACCTAATTCAAGAAAGAAAAAAGACCCCTCCTCTCTTCTAAGAGGTACTTCAACTAGTATAGCTAATGAAGAATCTCTCATTTCTTGCAAGTGTATCTCTCTTGGCTTTGATCTTTCCACTAGCCATTGCTTCTGATCCAAGCCACCTTCAAAGCTTTTGCGTCGGCGTAAACACCCCAGCAGATGGTGGTATGTACTTGATGATTTCTTATATGTTTTTACGCTCATCTTTCATTGGTTTCTCATTTCTTATACTCTTTTTGTTATTTGGCTATTATGTTCAGTGTTTGTGAACGGGAAGTTTTGCAAAGACCCAAAGCTCGCCACAGCAGATGACTTCTTTTTCACAGGGCTTAACCAGCGAAAATCAACAAATAATGCGGTCGGATCAAATGTGACATTTGCTAATGTTGATAACCTTCCAGGGTTAAACACCCTTGGTATATCGTTTGGCCGTCTAGATTTTGGAGTGAATGGTCAGGTCCCGCCTCACACCCATCCACGTGCCACCGAGATCTTGGTTGTCCAAGAAGGAACACTTTTGGTAGGTTTTGTCTCGTCAGACCGAGATGGAAATCGCTTCTTCACCAAAACCCTAAACACAGGTGATGCATTTGTGTTTCCAGTGGGACTCGTCCATTTCCAAGTCAATGTGGAACATTTCCCAGCAGTTGCATTCCTTGCTTTTAACAGCCAAAATCCTGGTTTTATCACTATTGCTAACACCGTGTTTGGGTCTAACCCGCCGATAAACCCAAATGTTCTCGCAAAGGCGTTTCAGTTGGATCCTAGGGTTGTCATGGATCTAGAGGCCAAATTCTGATCATAATGGAATGAAATAATATTGAGCTGTTAATTGCTTCTCCTTTTCATTACCGTTGTCTGAATAAAGATCATGTATTATCCATCCGTACATCAATAAAGTGACATGATGTTGTCGTTGTCCTTACCCTTGACATTCTCAATGAACTAATGTTTTATTTTCTTTTTTTTATGTTAAAGCATGTTTTATTTTCTTTTGTCATCAATAGATTAATGCTTACAAAATAATGTTTGCAATCCACTTCACGCGACTAAATTTTCTATCAAGATATGTTTAAAAAATGAATGAAAAATATAAACAAGAAAATTGTTTCCAATTTTAAAAAAATCGATTTATATTTTTGCCAAACTTAAAGCAAACATCTTTTTCTACGACAGAAATTCTTATGAGCACTGTTAAATTTTGTCATCTACAATGGGTTTTGTCTTCCAAGGAAATTTGGTTTAAAGCTACTTTGGATCCTTATGGGTGACACGGGTATCTAAGTATATGATCAAAGAAAAAGTGTTTTGGGAGATTGACTTTAGTAAATCAGGGAGTTGGATCTAGAGGAGGTTAGCTAAGTTAAGACAGCTAGCAAGACCATTTCTAGTTTCTCAGGTTACTTCTGGTTTAACAACGTTCTTCTGGTACAATAATTGGACCAACTTCGGACTATTAACAAAACTTGTTGTTAAAAGTTTTCTAAGCGAGGGGCCAGATCGAACCGGCGATCACGGTTAAAAGAGGCGAGGAAAGATGCCGAGGATGGTTCGGATAAAAATGGTCTGAAACTGTTGGGGTCAATACAAACCACTATATCCCTAAACGCCTTGTCGCCTATAAACCTCGTCCGGCGCAATACAAACCATCTTTGATTGTGGGAGTCGAAACTCACGCAATCAAAACTTGTAAGTGACTTTTTAGGGAACAAAAGATTCAACGAGAGAAAAAACGAGAAGAGATCCAAAGATGGTTTTATTGCTGATTTGATAAGCTTTTACAAGATGATATTGCTAAGTGCTTTGCTCGGGTAAAAAGCGTATGTTCTCCGAATGACCTAAGAGAACTATTTATATATACTTTGTGAAACCGCCTAAACGAGTATCTTCGACAGAATTTGGAATATTTCCTTTTCTTCTACGCGGCCGCTGACTCGAGACTTCGCCTAGGGCTTCTGATGATTTAGATCGCCTAATGGGCTTCGGCTCAGCCCGGAGTAGTTGGCGATTGGGCCTTGGTTTGGCCCGCAATAGTTGGCGACTGGGCCTCTCCTCATGCCACAAAGCATGCAGCTCAGCCCGTTATGGCTGTTGGGCTCGGCCTACTTCCGGTCCGAGGTGAATTGATGTATGTTGGTCATATCGGCTTGATCTGAATGCGCTAGCTCGATCTGGCTCGGGTCGGTCTAAGGTGAACCATCTCCGGCTCGGTTCGGCTGGACACACTTCTCCGTACTTGATTTTTTTTCAGGCTGTTAATCTCGAGTGGGTGAAAACCGACCCTAACAGTTTGCCCCCCAGCTCGTCAGACTCAGAAGTGATTGTGACGAGGTGAAAGTTGTCCGGATCGAGAATAACTGCCGAGCTGAGATTTTGCCGAACTGTTTGTTTCGCCGACGTTGCCGAGCTGAGTTTATGGATGATCCATCCATTTACTTGTATCGCCAAGCCGAAAATGATCCTCATTGTGTGGCTTTGTTGTCGGGGCAAAAAAACTTCTTTGGTTGTGCCGAAGCGTTTCTTTGCCGAGGCGTGGCGTTCCGTTACTGTGGCAAGATAATGTGTTCTCTGAAATTTCCGAACTGTTTCCTTGCTTCGGAGTGATAATGGTTTGTAGATTCGGCCTCGGGAATTTAATGACTTGCTGTCTCTGAGCCCGTCCATGCGTTTAGCTTTAATTATCTCGAGAATCGCAAGGGTTTCTTGCTAGTTCCCGAGATCATGCGCCATTACTTTCCCGATGTCACGCGCACCCACGCGCACGTTCCCTATAAGTAGCGAGTTTTCGCGTGACTTCTCTCATTTCTCATTTCTCCAAAATTTCTAAAAAACAGGTAGCTCTCTTTTCTCTCTCTTCTTTCTCTCGTTTTATTTTTATTTCCGGCCAGGTTTTTCCGATCCGTTGTCGCGTCACTCTAACTTATCCGATCCATCTTCATACGGATCACGGCGAGCCTTTGAATTCGCCGATCTATCTTCATATTTTTATCAATCCGTTCTTACCGAGGTGAGATGTCGAATCTTGGCGATTTGAAAGACTTGGTGGGCTCAGCTATCTTCCCTTCGCGGTCCAGCTATAACGTTATTTTCCCTCCAGACAATGCTGAGGTGAGTAGATATGCCAATGGGAATGGGTCTGACGAGGCGCATAGCTTTGACGAGGTGAACTGAGTTAGGGTTGAAACATCTGGAGCCGAGGTAGGAAATCTCCCCGAGGTGAGCGATTCTGCCGAGGTGAATCCGCCTCCTGGGATTCATGAAGCCGAAGTGGTTCATTGCACCGAGATAGTCCCGTTTGAAGGTTTGGTCGCACTTCCGACCGGGGCAGCCGAAATCGAGGTGATTCCAACGAGGTTGAAGGTGGAGAATGAAGACTTCTTTTGGAATCTTGCCGAGGCGAGGAGGGATTTTGAACGTATGATACAAAATTGTACGGCTGGTACGTCGGGACGACGACCTACGAAGAAACCCGCGAGAAAAAAAAGGACGAGCCAATCCTCCCGGCTCTACCATTTCTACCGAGGAATCCTTGGATGAATTAAGGAGACACTTTGGTATTTCTGAGGCGGTCGAGTTCATTGTTCCCGAATCTTCTGATCGAGCTAATAGACCCCATCCGGGTTGTTTTACTATTTATGAGAGCTTCGTTCGTCTTTGCTTATTATGGTTTCCGATTCCTGGACCGATCCTACGATATTTGTGGAAATATGGGATTGCCTTAGCTTAGATTACGCCTCATGGATTTCGTCATCTCGTGGAATTATGGTTCGTGGTATTGAGTGTGATATTGAGATTAGTGCTATCCATCTCCGAAATCTTCTGGAAACCCAAAGAGTTCCTAACAATGATGAGAAGGTCTATATTTCTAACATGAGGGATTGGAGGATTATCCAAGGGTTTCCGAGTAAGGATAGCCACTGGGATAGCTGTTTCTTCTATGTCTGAGGTTCCGAGGAGTCTGTTGCTAGCAATTGTCAAGACGAGCTGGGGACCACTTGGTAGCTGATTCGTAGTTTTTGGCTTGGCGTTTTTCCTTTGTACTGATCTCTGACCCTGCTATGGTTTTGCAGTGCGCGACTTTCTTCCTCCGTGCCTAGACGAACTATCCGAGGTGCACAAAGCTTTGTCTTCTAGGAGAGTTAACTGAGGGAAGCACTTCTTGCTGAGAAGGATCGAGAAAGCCCGGGCCATTTTCAACGGTGTTTCTATTAGCTCGGAGTCTTCATCATCAGAGGATATTGAAGATACCATGAGGCGAGTGCCAAGTTGAAGAGATAAGGAAGAGTGTCGTGGCAATGAAGAGCAAGTTTGCCGAGGCGGAGAAGAAACTGACTCTCGCTTCTGCCAAAATTGCTGACCTTGAAGGAGAGAATAAGACTCTGAAAGAGGAGTTGGATCGGTCTGGGAGTCTTGTGATTTGGTTGAGAGATCAAGAGATGGGTTGACCACCGAGCTGACTTCCCTGAAGGAACAACTTGAAACGAAGGAGGCCCTGCACGAGGCCAATGTTAGGTGGGCGCGTAAAGAAGTAAGACGTGAGTCAGCTCGGAAATTCCGAGATAGAATTTCGAAGGCGGGAGAGAGCGTCAAAAAGCTGACGGTTGCTAAGGGTAAGGAGCTTGAGTTGGCCAAGGTCAATTGCAATTTGGAACTCCTTGACATCCTTCAAAAGGAGAACCCTCTGACTTTTGAAGACAAGGCGGCAAAGCTGAATGGTTGGAAAACCGAACTGGTTGGAGCGGACGAAGATATCGAAAAGATTGCCTCCTGCTTGAGGGAAGAGCTGAGAGCTTCTCCTATTTCGGAGGACTCCATAACATCTCTTCTTGGAAATAATGCGATGGACACTTCTACAAATTTTGTTGTCGTCGCCGAGCAGCTAGGTCCCATGAACATACTGAGGGTATTGCCGACCTTGCAACTCGCGAAGATGGTGAGATGAGCCACGACGAATAGTCTCTTTTTCTTTTCATTGTAAGGTTTGACGATCTTGTTTTCTCTTGGTCTTATTTTAGTTTGTATTGAATGTATGCCTGGACGGCTTTATCCAAATATCATCTTCTGGTTTCGACTTTTGTTATAGATTAGTTTTTGCCGCAGTTTAATTGATAGCGAGGTGTTTATGATTTAGACTTAGAATATGTAGTATGGTCTTGGTTTCCCGAATCGACCCTGGTTTGACTCGAATACGCATTGATGTGTTCGAATATCTCATACTAGGTGGTGTGTTTTGGAGCGATCCATTTATTATTGTGTTGAGATGTCGAGGACCAGCGTGCTGTGGAGCGTGTGATTACTGGGTTTAGATTGTACTCCGGTTTAGGGCTTGCGGTGTGGATTCGACTTACATGCCCATTTTGGTGGTAAAATTTTGAGTGGTTTGGTCGAGGTATACCCTTCCCTTCCTCTGGTCCAGATATACTCGCCTATAATTTATATAGCGCGCTTTAATCCATGATGGATTGTAATAGAACCCTAATCCGTATAGGATTAGTGGTTGATCCATAAAGGATGTTAGAGTTCATTTGTTGTGGCAGCAACAGACGAAATTGACGAGTGTGTAGGAGAGACTTAAAGTCTGTGAAAAGTTTGTATTGGTGAAAACTTGATTTTTGCGAAAGATTATGTTTACAAAAATGGGAGTATAAGTGTATACATACCCACTCCCCCCTTTTTGAGAGAGGGGTGACACGGTTGAAATGGTTACCGACGTGTGGGTTTGCCCTTTTACTAGGCTGCAAGAGTACAACACGCGTAGTAGTATTTAGGGATCGAATCCACAGGGTGACGTTGTCTAATTTTTAACGATTCCTAAGTTGTGTCTAGACGTAAGCTATAATTTTATGGGGTTTTGTTTTCACGATTGTAGCTAGAAAAATAAACTAAATTAAGCGATGAAATAAAACAGAAAGTAAGCAAGCAAATGATTAAAACGAGGTTGTAAAACAATTAAAAGAAACGTTGGGCAACGGGTATTCTCTAGAGTTCATGGCCGATTTTTACTAAGACTTTGTTAGGATTTCTAAAGCGACCTTTTTGTTGTCTTTGGATTCTTGAACTTGGAACACGGACACTATGTGTGTCGTTAACGCTCACAACCCCTCCACAAGTATACTTTCGAAACCTTGTGACGGTTTTGGTCGTTTACCTTAGGTCAAGCATATGGATCTAGTACTTTCGTAGCTCTAAAAATACCTAAGTTCAGTTGCAAGGAGATCAATCAAGTAAACATGCATTATGAGAAAGGATAAAACCAAGAACCCTAATCGGTATCCTAGTCTAAGAACTTAATAAGAAATCGAACCATGAAAGCCCCTCGAAACCTTATACCCAACAAAAGAGCTACTCAGCCATAGCTGAGGTAAACATAATCAAATTATTGAAGAGAAAACAGTAAAGAAAAGGGATGAAGAAGGCTTCTCTATCGAAGAACTCGCGTCGAGAATCCTCGCTCCAAACCGAAGAACAGAGTTGCAAGAGTATTGCTTCTGCCTCAAAGCGTGAAAGAAAAAGTGTCTATGGATGTGTGTCTTGCGTAAAAGACCTAAAAACAAGAATTTATAGTCTTCACTTCGTTTAGGGTTTGATGTGAAAAGATGGAATTGGCCTTGGGTGAAGAAACGAGCTATTTTGGTCGCAGCAGGGCTTGGCCGCAGGTGTGTGGCTTCTGGCTGCGACAAACAGGTGTTTGGCCGAGGGTCGAGCTCCTCCAGGCGCGGCGAACTGAAGCTTGGCCGCGGGTGATATATCATGGTTTTTACCCCTTTTAGGCCTTGATATAGGCCCGTTTTATAGAGTCTTTCTACTATTTTGTAGTGTTTTAGAGTCTTTTACAGGCTTTAGCACGTTTGGAGCATAATTGGAGATATTGTAGCTTTTTGGAGCATTTTGGAGCAAAACAGAAGCTCGTGTAGCTGAGTACCCGATTTAGAGTCTTAGTATCGATCGACACCACTTGGTATCGGTCGATACTCACTGCAGCAAGGCACGAAGCGCTACTTTAATGAAGAGTTGAAGAATTGCAAAATTGCCCAGAAGTTTTTAGTATTTACAATTTAGCCCAAAGCGTGTTTTAGGAGTTTTAATTAGGTTTTTAGCCACTTTGAAAAGAATACATTGAGTTTGACACTTGGGGGGATTCTGAGTTTTGTGAGAGAATTTTCTGAGAGAGACAATTTTGAACCTTTTGTTTTACTCTTCTATCTTATTTTATTTGATGATCTATTCAATTATGTTGCTTGTTTCATTCTCCATGTCTGAGTAGATCCTTTGTTAGGTTCAGGGTTCTCAAGAGGGTTTTCTCTGAATGTTAGGTTAGTTGATTGATTAGGATTCACCATCTGAATATAGTTCTTCGCCTTAGGTTGTTCTCATAGCTAAGTCTAGGTTGACGAATCTGGAACTTAGATCTTAGGATAATTGGTTAGGCACGAGAGTGCGATTAATTACCTGACAGAACCTAGGTGAGCAAAATAACTATTCGCAAAGAGATTTGGTTTAGTTGTTTTGTGAACAGATCAAACCTGGACTAAAAGCTGGTTTAAACTTTAGGATTCGCAAAGAGATTTGGAATTCTAGGATTTAGACTTAGATAGTTTTCGCAACGAGAGTTGGTTAGCTATACTTTAGTGATTTGAGTTCAAGAACCGCGCTAAATCTGAATCCTGTTAGTTAGTTCATCTACATTCATTGAATTCCTGAGAAATACCCTGAGCCTAATCTCCTTCCCATCGATTACAACTTGTTTGATTTACGCATCTGTTTTAATTACATCTACTTGGTTTAGCTTAATTCTGACCTAAATAATCTATTGTGCGTTCCCCTGAGTCTCTGTGGATTCGACCCCTAAGTATTACAATCGACAAAGCTTTAGTACTTTAGGGTATTAATTTGAGCTTATCAAATTTGGCGCCGTTGCCGGGGACTCAATTTCGCCATTAGATTTTAGCTAAGAATTTCGACTAAATCGTCGAGTATCGATCGATACTACTTGGTATCGGTCGACACCCGACACGTTTTTTTTGTTACTTAACGTTCTTGTCTTTTGTGTTTCAGGTGTATGCCTACTCGAGGAACCAGAAGAAACAAGAACACTCAGCTAGTTGATTTATCAAACGAGCAGCTAGCACAGTTGGAACGCACACTAAGAAAAGCAAAGAAGCCAGTTGAGATGAACAACAATCCTATGGTTTTGATTAGGGACGAGGCTGGTGCTTTCAGAGACCAAGAGGGTCATTTGTGCAATGAAGCTGGACAGCGACTCGATGGAGAGGGAAACATCATAATCCCTCCACCAGCTGTCGATGAGAATGCTGCGCGAGCTGCGCGCAACAACGAGGGGAATGCCGTGGTTAATCGAGCTAGGACAATTGGTGAATGCAACAGACCTGACCAGTTCTACGCAAATCGATCAGCGATTCGTATTCCCACCTTCCAGAGGAATGACTTTGAGCTGAAGCCCGCGTACTACACTCTTGTGGGTCAGCACACTTTCCATGGTCTTCCTCATGAACATCCCATGGACCATATTGAGAAGTTCGAGGACTTGGTTTCTAGCATCAAATGCAATGGAGTGTCCTACGACTACTTGTTCTGTAAGCTCTTCCCATACTCTCTAGGTGGAGATGCTTCTTATTGGCTCAAGCAATTACCAGCTGGGTCATTGACTAACTGGGATGAAACCAAGACTGCTTTCCTGAACAACTTTTACGATGATGCGAGATCAGAGGAGTTTAGGAATAAGATTTCTCAGTTTTCTCAGGGGACGACAGAGGCTTTCAAAGCTGCGTGGGGAAGATTCAGGTCGTATCAGAGGGATTGTCCACATCATGGGTATACTATGGTACAGTTGCTGAGTTTCTTCTTCAGAGGAATTGATTGGCGATACCAGATGGCATTAGACTCTGCGAGTAATGGTAATTTCTTTACCAAATTTCCTGAGGATGCCTACCAGCTGATTGAGAACTTTGCATCAAGCAATAGCACAAAGAGTGCTGATATGGAGCGTAAGAAACTAGCTGGTGGTATAGAGGGGTCTCAAATTGCTGAAGTGCATGCGAAGCTGGATTCGGTGCATAATTTGCTGATGAGCAAGCAGCAGAAAGCTGTTCACTTTGCTGATGATGTAGAGGTTTTTCATGAGGAGGAGGTAGAGGATGTTAACTACATTGGTGGCTCTGGTTTTCAAGGTCAGAGGAATCAATATAACAACCGAAACTTCAACAACAATTTTCAGCAAGGAGGATTTAAGTCTGAGGGAAATCAAGGTAGTTCTGGGTCAAGTCAGTTTGGTCAGAAAGCTTTCCAGGGTAGTGGTTACACAAGGAATTATGGAAACTCATCCTATCAACCTCCGCCACCCAAGACTCAAGAGAGTAAGATCGAGGCTATGCTTGAACAGCTGGTTCAAGGGCAGGACAAGATTGCAGTGAGCTTCAATGGGAAGTTGGATGATCTATACACAACCTTGAATGGAAGGATCGAAGCGCTGAGTGTGAGTCAAAAGAAGTTGGAAGTTCAGATCGCCCAAACTTCAGAAGCTGTGAAAAGGCAAGAGGGAGTTCTTCCAGGTAGAGGAGAAAACCCAAGGAGGGAGCATATCAATGCCATTACTCTGAGGAGTGGAAAAGAGGTGAATAAAGGAGTGAAAGTTGCACTACCTGCAGAGATTTTCGTCGATCTCGACGATGAGGAGTCTGAAATCCCCAGGGTATCGATCGATACACCTCAGTGTCGATCGACACCAGTCAAAATCTTGCACCGTGACAACCCAACAACTCCAGTGTCGATCGACACTCCTCCAGCATCGGTCGATACTACACCTACTGTCGCGCAGAGACCTGAAACTCCGAATGTTGCACCCACGGTAGTCCCAGAACGAGTCTATATACCAAGGATACCCTATCCTAGAGCTGTTGGGAAGACTAAGAAGGAGGTGGAAGATTTTAGATGCAAGCAGATATTGGACAAATTGATTGTCGAACTTCCCTTCCTCGCCGCTATTAAGACTTCTCCAGCTTTTCGGAGATATGTCAAGAAGATGGTATCTAGCAACTTGAACCTTGAAGAAGGGTGTGTGATGCTTACTCATGAGTGTAGTGCAATCTTAACCAACATCATCCCAAAGAAACTTCCAGATCCAGGGAGCTTTGTGTTGGACTGTTCTATATTCACTGAACGGTTTGAGCGTTCTCTATGTGACATTGGCTCGAGTGTCAATCTTATGCCTTACTCAGTTGCCAAGAGGATGGGTATGACAGACTTCACTTCCACCAGAATATCGTTGATACTTGCTGATCGTTCAGTGCGACTTCCTGAAGGCCTACTCGAAGATGTTCCTATTAAGATCGGGAATTGCTTGATCCCGACTGATTTCATTGTCCTAGAGTATGATGCTGAGCCCAAAGATCCGCTTATCTTGGGTAGACCATTCCTTGCCACAGCTGGTGCATTGATTGACTGCAGGAATGGGAAGATCGATCTTAACATAGGTAATTTGGTCATGACCTTTAACATGGAGAAGATGATGAAGAGACCAACTATCGATGGGCAGACTTTCTTCGTCGATACTTTCACGGATATAGCTGAAGAGTACTTCTTGGGGATGCATCCTGAGGATCCTCTGGAGAGGGCTTTGGTTTGTTCAGTCGAATCTGAGGGTGCCATGAGTGAAGATGCTGCTAGTTACTCGAAGATACTCGACACTGCACCTTCAGTATCGATCGATACCCCATTGGTATCGGTCGATACCCTACGACAGAACATGGAGCTTGGCGAATGCTCTAAGCAAGCTGCTAGGCTTGGAGATTGGAGCGAAGAGAAAGCTCCCAAGTTGGAACTCAAGCCACTTCCAGCCAATCTGAGGTATGTATTTCTTGGTCCTAATTCTACATACCCTGTGATTATCAACGCTTCTTTGAACAACGCAGAGGTTGCCTTACTGCTGAGCAAGCTGCGCATGTATCGCAAAGCTCTTGGCTATTCTCTTGATGACATTTCAGGTATATCACCGGATCTGTGCATGCATAGGATTCATCTTGAGGACGAGTCAAAGGCTACCGTTGAGCATCAGAGGAGGCTGAACCCGAATCTGAAAGAAGTGGTTAAGAAGGAGGTTCTGAAGCTTTTGGATGCAGGGGTTATCTATGCCATCTCAGATAGTTCTTGGGTTAGTCCAGTGCATGTTGTTCCTAAGAAAGGAGGGATAACTGTGGTGAAGAATGAGAAGGATGAGTTGATTCCTACGAGGACTATCACTGGGCATCGAATGTGTATTGACTACAGGAAGTTGAATGCGGCTACAAGGAAAGATCACTTCCCATTACCTTTCATTGACCAGTTGCTAGAGAGGTTGGCTAGTCATCCCTATTACTGTTTTCTCGACGGGTATTCGGGTTTCTTCCAGATTCCTATTCATCCAGATGATCAGGGAAAGACCACTTTTACATGTCCCTATGGCACATTCGCATACATGAGAATGCCATTTGGATTGTGTAACGCCCCAGCTACCTTTCAGAGATGCATGATGTCTATCTTCACAGACATGATTGAGGATTTTATGGAGGTGTTCATGGATGATTTTTCAGTTTATGGATCATCATTCAAGGATTGTTTGGCTAATTTGTGCAAGGTGCTGCAGCGGTGTGAAGAGAAACACTTGGTCCTTAATTGGGAAAAGTGTCATTTCATGGTTCAGGATGGCATCGTTCTTGGGCACAAGGTTTCTGAAGCTGGGATCGAGGTTGATAAAGCTAAGATTCAGGTTATGACAGGTTTGCCACCACCGAGTTCTGTGAAGGACATTAGGAGTTTTCTGGGTCACGCTGGGTTTTACAGGAGATTTATCAAGGATTTCTCCAAGATAACACGCCCACTCACCGCCTTATTATGCAAGGATACTCACTTTGATTTCACACCAGAGTGTCTTGCAGCTTTTGAAGAGATTAAGAAGGCATTGGTGAGTGCTCCTATTGTGCAACCTCCTGATTGGAGTTTACCTTTCGAGATTATGTGCGATGCCAATGATTTTGCTGTGGGTTCTGTTCTGTGTCAGCGGAAGGAGAAGAAACTTCATGTTATTTACTATGCTAGCAGAACGTTGGATGATGCTCAGAGGAATTACAGCACGACAGAGAAGGAATTACTTGCGGTCGTTTTCTCCTTCGACAAATTCCGGCCTTACTTGATTGGGAGCAAAGTGATTGTTCATACGGATCATGCTGCTCTCAAGTATTTGATGCAGAATAAGGATCTCAAGCCTCGTTTTTGTCGTTGGGTTCTTTTGCTCCAAGGGTTTGATATTGAGATTAAGGACAAGAGAGAAGTAGAGAATGGGGTTACTGATCACCTTTCGAGGTTGAAGCTCGATACAGACGTGCCTATTGATGATCAACTGCATGAGGAATCGATCTACTACATTGCAACTGGTTTCCAAAGTGGATTTATCGAAAATCAGCAATTCCCACGAATTGCTGGTTTCGGTGTCGATCGACACTCACCTGGTGTCGGTCGACACCCGTCGGCTGCTGCACCTGTTTTGACTGTGGAACACCTTAGAGCCTCCGAAGGTTACCTCACTGCAGCAATGGATTCTAATCTACCATGGTATGCTCATATTGCCAACTTCCTCGCTGCAGGTACAGAGCCAACGCACCTAGAGAAATATGCCAAGAAGAAGTTTTTGCGAGACATAAGGCGGTACTTTTGGGATGAGCCTTACCTGTATAAGCATTGCTCTGATGGTATCTACAGGCGATGCATTGCTGAATCAGAGATACCTGCGGTTCTGTTTCATTGCCATGATTCTGAGTATGCCGGACACTTCGCTACCTTCAAGACAGTGTCAAAGGTTCTTCAAGCGGGCTTCTGGTGGCCTACTATGTTTAAGGATGCTCATACCTTCATCTCGCAGTGTGATGTGTGTCAGAGGAGAGGGAAGATCAGTAGGAGACACGAGATGCCACAGAATTTCATCCTTGAGGTTGAGGTCTTTGATTGCTGGGGTATCGATTTTATGGGCCCTTTTCCTCCGTCATACAAGAACCAGTATATTCTAGTTGCAGTGGATTATGTCTCTAAGTGGGTGGAGGCAATTTCTAGTCCAACCAACGACTCTGCGGTGGTTCTTAAGCTATTTAAGACCATCATCTTTCCACGATTCGGAGTGCCTCGTATTGTTATAAGTGATGGTGGCAGTCACTTTATCAACAGGGTTTTCGAGAGGTTACTGAAGAAGCACGGTGTGAACCATCGTGTGGCTACTCCGTATCACCCCCAGACCAGTGGGCAAGTCGAGGTCTCTAACAGGCAAATCAAGGAGATTCTGGAGAAGATAGTGGGAACTTCTAGGAAGGATTGGTCTATCAAGCTAGACGATGCGCTGTGGGCCTACATGACTGCTTATAAGACACCATTGGGCACTACACCTTTCCATTTGCTGTATGGGAAAGCGTGTCACCTTTCTGTGGAGATCGAGAATAAGGCAGCATGGGCTACTAAGCTACTGAATTTTGACATCAAGCCTGCTGCTGAGAAGCGATTGATCCAGCTGAACGAGCTGGATGAGATTAGGCACCATGCCTATGAGAACTCAAGGCTGTACAAGGAGAGGACTAAGGCGTACCATGACAGGAAAATCCGCCACCGCATTTTTGAACCCAATGACCAGGTACTTCTGTATAACTCTCGTTTGCATTTGTTTCCTGGTAAACTGCGTTCTCGTTGGTCATGTCCTTTCACTATCAAGGAGGTTCGACCACATGGTGCACTTGTCCTGACTAACCCCTCTGGCGAGGAGTTCACTGTCAATGGACAAAGAGTGAAACACTACTCACGGAGCACTGAGATCCCAGATGGACACATGCTGCCTCTGGATGATGCACCCGCTGCCTGAACGGCAGTACAGTCAAGCTAATGACGTTAAACAAGCGCTTGGTGGGAGGCAACCCACTGGTGAGTCTGTACATATTTTTCTTTTTCTTTTTACTTTTAGTATTGTGTTTCGTCGTGTCACGTGAACCAGATTCGGACGGGCAGTATCGATCGACACCATTCAGTGTCGATCGACACCCTCCATGCGCCTAAATGCACCGACTTGCTACGAGTATCGATCGACACTATCTAGTATCGGTCGATACCCACGGCCCAGGTAAGTTTCCTTATAAACCCTACGGGTTTTCCTTTTTTCTCACAACTGCTCTATCGACCGACACGAACCTCCCTCTCACCAAATTTCACCAAATCTTCGTTTCTCAACGCTTTTGAGTGATTTTTGTGTCTATTCCGTGTGGTTTTTCGTGCTCAATCTCTTTCTCTCATCCATTCTAACGATCTGCTAGGTATGTTACACGAATTTCCAACTTTTGATTCCATGTACCAAGTTTAGATTTTCGACTTTTAGGCGTTTAGAACTCGTGTTGTTCGTTGATAATCACTTGATTTATGTGTTCTAGGCCTAGTCGAACCCTGCCTTACACTTCATTACCCTTGGTTTGCAAAGTTTGGAATTGTTGGATTTGTGTTCTTCGTGTCTGCTCGATACTTGTCTTAGTATCGATCGATACCACATGGTATCGGTCGATGCTAACCATCTGCCTTAGCCGATTTTGCTTTGTTTGTGAGAGATTTTGGATTTATGCCTTGTCCTGTGTTTGTTGATGATGCAGATGGCACCAAGGAAGAGGCCAAGAGCTGCTGAAGCCTCTAGCTCGACCCCGTCTAGTGAGCATCCGATTGAGTACATGTTGGGGACAAATGTGAAGATTTTCGACGGTTTTACTTGGCAAGTCGGGGTTGTGAAAGCTTGCCTTCTCAACCACCGCTATTTGGTGAGGATCTCTGGCGCCGAGGCGGATCTTGATCTTCCACACACTTCCTTGCGCCCCATTCCTCCACCTACTCCACGTCGTTCTTCTTCACCAGCCGCTCCTAGCTCTGCGTGTAGAGCCCCNTGACGAATCACTAAGAGTGAAGAGGCGCTCGTGCAAATTGGCTGAAGCACCGTGAGCAATGAGGCAGTCTCGCTCCATCTTTCCAAACTTGATTCCGCCAAACCGTTTTCTATCTGCAACTGGCTGGCGCGTGAGAGGGTGAACTGGCCCGGTGTTCCTAAACTTGACTTTGTCCTCTGACATGTGTACAAGCCGCTGGTAGAAAGTGGGGCCCATGAAGATGAGTGAACGCATCATCTCTCCGGACCTCCCGTTGTAGACCCTTTTGTTCCCTATCTTGAATAGCCAGACCACAATCAAGAATCAACCATAATATAAGAAACATGTTCAAGGAATCATCACACAATCACAAGGCAAATGACTCACAGCCTCAACCCTCTAACTATCATTCTGGTTCATGGCTTTTTTTTTACACCTTTTTTTGTACTCTCTAGAAAATTTTCAAGCACAGAGAACATCGAACTTCTTAGAAATCTAGTTTTAGAGATAGTGCACATCATAAAAGTCATGCTACCTTTTAGTACTCCTAGGAAACAAACCAATATTCACTATGAGATGTTTCAATCTTATAAGGTGATCCCTAGGACACAAATGTCGATCAGTTATTTAGCATACCAACTGACCTCCATTGATTGTAGCATCAAGCCCTGTTCAATCTATTTCAATATTATGTATACATCGCTAAATTCAAGTGACAGTGTGAAGAAAGCACTTGTGAAGCTGGTCGGTGATTTCACTGACACTGGGAGTGGAGAAAGGAGTGGATGACGTGTCAGTTTGGTGTATGCCTCAGAGCTGCCCTTCTTCTTTTGCATAAGACAAACTATTCCTTTGGAGAGAGCAGCCTCCAAGAGTTGGCCCGGTGTTTGCTTTGAAGGGAAAGCATGCGAGTTTATCACAATATCAGGAACTATGCCTTGCATTGTGAAAGGAAAATTATCATGTTCCTCTAGATAGCCTAAAACACCCTTCTGGCCATGCATACTGGAAAATTTATCTCCAAGACATGGAGAACGAACCTGCAAAATGTAAAAGACAGATCAATGGAACATTAGATTAACTCAAAGGGATGCGTTATCTGAAAGACAGCTCTCACTTCAGTATGATCTGGAACTTACTTGACTCAGAGAAACCGCAACAAAATTCTTCCCATCGTTATTAGATGATAATACCACTTTTTGCACAATATACCAACAAACAAAGCCTCTAAAAAACCTAACGTGAATATTTAACCAACAAACAAAGCCTCTAAAAAACCTAACGTGAATATTTAGTAGATCATTTCGCTTTCTTCTGTTTTGATATTTATACCCCAAACGTTCTTTGGTAGACATTTGATTAGCAGACTCGGATCATTCCATGAAACTCTGTGTATGCTTGTAAGAAGCCGAATTTGCTTGATTAGATGGCTGAAATGTTCTTCCACTTTCAGTTAAAGGTAACCTACAAACAAAATTCTGTAGATTCCAAAGTTGACAGTTCAAAATTGTCATTTGGAAACCTACAGTTTTAATATATTTGTTAAATAAGATTAAGGCAAGGTCTTCATTTAATTTTTCAAATCATCATGATATGTCGAATCAAATGGAGGTTAATAAATATTTGCAATGCTAGGTTATAAAATCGTATAAACTCACCTTGAAGCTTTTGTTGACATGAGCATACATCGACTTGAGCAAAGTCCGACAACAATGCTTATCACCAAGGATACCCTTGACAAAGA
This sequence comes from Eutrema heterophyllum, assembly GCA_002933915.1. Classification (NCBI taxonomy): domain Eukaryota; kingdom Viridiplantae; phylum Streptophyta; class Magnoliopsida; order Brassicales; family Brassicaceae; genus Eutrema; species Eutrema heterophyllum. The sequence continues at coordinate 169,244 of PKMM01020133.1, forward strand.
TCTTCAAGTTTTGTAGTGGCCTGATATATTTATCTCTAACACCCAACCATCTGTTACACTTATTGACACAGCACCACTACCAAAATTAAGTAAAACATTAAACCATATGACATCAAAACATTTGTCTTATTGAACATAAAATCAGAAAAAATTTAAGAAACGTGACAAGTAGTCACGAAACAGCCATCGCCATACTTAATGAAACTTCATGTTCTCAAGAAAGAAATTGCATTGAGAGTCTTTCCCAACCGCATTGGTCCAATACTCGATAAATTAAATCACAAAGGGGAGGTGAAATAGTCACTTGGATTTGAAGAAATCTATCTCGTTGGCGTTTGATTCCTCCAGCGATCTCCAGTGAGGATCAGAAACTAAATTCTCCATTCGTGAACGAATAATAGTGAGATCATTCTCTTCTTGCTCGTTTCTGAAAAATGCAAACATAAAACATAAGAAATAGATACTTATATGTATATAGAGAGCTAGTAAAGAGGGCACCAATAAAGTAAGAAGACATTGGACAATTGGTGATGAACTTTACCTGAAAATTTCCAGAGTGAACTGATCAAAACCTTTCCATATAGTGTATCACACGATCCATAATCCAATAGCAATCTGAACACAAAATAAATTCATTAGTTAAAAATTAAAACCAAAATTGAGCCATCAAAGAGGTTAAAACAAAAAAAATGTACATATAAAAGCTCGAAGGAAGAAATGTTTTTGCTTTTCGGTTGAGCATTATCTTATATAATGAAGAAATTTTGAATTTCAAGAGAATATTCGTTAACGTGAAATGCTTGATCAAATCAAAACAAATATTTTGGGGAATGTATTGAATTAAGGATTTTAGGAGATTTTGGTGGGTTTTATATTTGATGGAATTTTGGTGGATTTTGTAGATATCACCGTGTTTGGTGTGATTCTTAAAAAAAAATAAAAAATCAATCTAGTGATTTGGTAAGATTTGTTTTAAAATTTCAGATAATTTTGTGTGATTTGGTAAATGATGACCTTGACAATGTTAACGTAGAACATCCAAATCGATGATCATGATTATCATGATAAAAACTGAAAAAGAGTACACGATGTCTGTATCACCTAATCCCACTGCATTCTTCCCAGTATGTTGTCCATATATCATTCTTAACTCTTCGAAATCCTCAAAAGAATCATCACGCAAATGTGTATTACCTGGATTAGCCTATTTAAAAATAGAAAAATATCATTATTTTACGAATCATACACAAGCAACACGACCATATTCATAAAATTTCTGTTACAACTTTTACCTGCAAATAGACATTCCATACTTCATTATCTGCTGTGAATTTTTTCGTCTCAGGATCCCACCCAAAACCAGAACTACACCGAAGAAAATCTGTGAAGGTTTTGTACCTAGCCTTCAAAAATTTTCGTCCTATTTTTATATTGGTTATAGGTTTTCTTCGAACCAAGCTGTTCGTTTAGAAGTCCTAGTATTCTGGTCTCTATCACTAGTTTGTTGAATTTACCATCAGCATCACGGTAACCTTGATTGATTGCATCCACCAAAACAAGGAAGCATAAATCGTTCTATGAAGCATGAGAGAGATTGAAAGGTTACATGAGGGCGTGTCCTCACCATGGAGTATCTAAAGAAGCACTTCTCGAAATCCTACACAGAGGGATTCTAGAGAAATAACAACTAGCTTTGAACACGGCAAGCAATGGGAGTTTTGCTAGCCAAGATGTTGTTAATGGAGAGATACTAGTTGAGAATTTGGCTTAAAGTGACCAAGGCTATGGAGGAGATTATGATCGAACGGTGAGGGACACGAAATATGATGATCATAGATTCAAAGACATCAATGACAAGTTAGACAAGGTCTTACTTGCCAATCAAAGATCAATCAATTTTGTTGGAGAATATGGAGGACAACAAGACGTTGCACAAGAAAGGAGTGAAGAACTCCAAGATGAAGTAAAATACATTGGGAACCAATTTTAAGGGAACCGAGGAGGGTTCACCATAATTTTATGAATCACCCCAACTTGTCTTATAGGAGCAACAACGTGGAGAACCCCCAAGACCAAATCTATCCTCCACAGAACCAGCAAGGATTCCAACCCAAAACAGTCAACCAAGCAAACCAAGGAGGCTACAACTCAAACTACCAGCAGGACTATCAACCAAAGCCAAACAACAATCAAGCTCAAGGAGGTTCATCGAACCAAGGTGTACAAAATGATGTGCAAAGTATGTTCCAACGAATTTTGGAAGGCCAAGCCAAAAGGCAAATTGAGCTGTTGAAATCCACAATTTCTAGTCACTTCCTACTCGCATAAGTGTAATTGCAAACCTCTCCTTCTTCGGGACTTTTCTCCCTTTGACAGAACTTCTCTGCCGTTCCCCCAGACTTAGATTTTTCTCCGGGTAATTATTTGAACGGCTTCTTACTCTCCATACATGAAACACGGTCGCCTTGGTATAAAAATATCGACTACTCTAAGACTCTTAGGCTTTTATTTCCTTTCCTTTCAATTATTATTATTATTATTATTTTATTTTTTTTATACTCGAAAGGGGAAACGCCTTTAGGCGGAAGTCTTAGAGAGTTCGAAAACTACCAGTGATAGATGATTTCCAAGGCGACTTTTTAGCTTGATTTGTTTATACCTTCATAACCGAATTCGTCTAGTCTTCTGTCTTCTCGTTGTGACTAAAAACTGTGTCGTTCCTCCCTCTCTGGCGTTTTTGCACATATCTGCACATAAGACACAAAGAGAGTTGCATGAGGTTTGAACAAGGGTTAAGTTTTGGGTGGGGTACCAGCTAAAAATGAACCGGCCATCTAGGACAACAAAGAGTGGTAAAAAGAAAAAGATGTCCTCGATGTATGACTCGTTGTCTCGCCTAAAACCTTTTGATAAGAAAATTAAATATAGATTAAGTTCAAATAGAATGAGCTAGTATATCCTGTCGGAAAGAATTTCTATGGCTCGAAATCCTCTGGGGATGTCGCATTGTAAGCACTCTAGCTATCGCCTAGTCTAGAACCAAACCACAAAAGAGCTGGCATGAGGAAATAACGTAGAAGCAGACTGGTCTAAATCATCATAGATTTTGTTCTTATGCTCCTGAAAAATACTTAATAAAAATATTACACGAGAATTTAAAAATTCAACGAGCAATAAAAAGATCCAAAGAAAGAAAAGAAAAATAGATTAGTAACGGATAAACATCCTCCCCCAGACTTAAATCACACTATCCTCAGTGTGAAAAAGTTGGTGAAAGGATGGTAAAGTCATTAAAATAAAAGATAAGGTGAAAGAGATCGATTAAACCGTGGTGGTGAAGTGCATGGCTAGGCGTCGCCTGAGCCATCTGTCTCGGTGCCGGGCGTGTTGCCATCGAATTGGTGGTGCTCTTCAAGGAAGCGCATCATGCGCATGTATGGTCTCTCTTGTCGTGCTATCTTCTTCTCCATGGCTGCGTATTCTGGTCTGTGTGCGTGAGATGAACTCGCGGATGGTGCACGGGCCTGTGATTGTTGAAGTAATCGAGCACGCTCTGTCTCGGCGTCTCGGTTGGCCTTTGCCACTAGGAACTGTCCAATCGTGTACGGTAGGCGTGGGGCTGTAGGTATATAGTCCAACGCCTCCGGTATCCATCTAGGTGCTGCTCTTTCTCGGAGTCTAGGGACAAACTTAGAAGGTAAGAAAACAATGTAAGACTAACCCACATTAGTGCAATATTTGTAACCAAATCTGTCGAGGTCGAGTGAAGCGCGAGAGATCATGCGGTCTCGGGAGAATTGCATCAAGTCGAACCAGCTTCTTTGGAGTGGAACCTCGTCCGAGAAATCAAAGTGCACGACTTGTAGAATCGCCGTGTTGATGCTTCCGAAGGCAGTAGTAGGGTCTTCGGTGAAAGGTAATTGAAGAGTAACAAGCTCGCCTTTGAGGACACTCCCCACGTTCGCTCTTGAGAATATGGTGTGCGCTAAGAGCTTGTGTACATAGCGGACAGCGGGATGCGTGAGTAGGGCGGCTTTGGACCGTATGTTGTCGTAGACGCCTTGTCCCATTACGCTCCATAGATCTTCATCGGGATTCTCCTCAAGGTGAATCTCATCGAGATATTGAAGCTTCAAAGCGTCGTTCGCTCTTGCATTAGAGCATCTCTTGTAGCACATGGTGACGGTCGATAAGAATTCTTTGGTGAGATCATCATAGGTAGGGAGATTGAGCTCCATGAAAGGTCGAAGGTTAAGTGCGTCAAGATACCAAATCACGTCTTCTCTAATCCCGAGCGTGTTGAGAGTCGAGTAATCTATGCGAGGTGTTGATTTGATAACCATCTTGTTGAGTTTCTCAAGGTAATCGATATTCGGGTCCATAGGGTTCCCGACATATCGTACTTTTGGTCTTCGTTCCGGAGGTGGTGTTGGTTCACGTGGAGGGGAAGGAGTTGGGTCACGTCGAGGAATTGGCACGTGAGTTCTAATCGATCGTCGTCGACTTGCAAAGAACTCGCCAATATTTGTGTCGTCTTCCACGCTTGCGGTGTCCGAGCCTCCTTGGCTCTCCTCGTGTTGAATAGAAAATGATCTTCGGGAAGTCTCTCATGCGTATCCGCTCTTCTTAGAGCGCATTATGCGGGATCTCGGGTGGTCCATTTATTCCTACAAAATTGAGAAACAACTCGGCAAAAGTATGAATATGGTTGTAATTGAACAATTTCAATGCGCGAGGATACTAATCGAGTATCAAGAGACACATTCAATAAACAAACGAGAAACATCGAGCATAAATCAAACAAATCGAGACGATAATTGTAAATTTTGGGTTTGTGACGTACTTGCATAAAAAAATTGTAATCATAGATTTTAAGTTCATCTTCATGCAATTTCAGTAGATTACCGTTTACTACTTATCGATATATCAAGACTTGTTCAAATTGATCAAAATTAATCTCCAAATTCGTTTTATTTAAGGTTGAAATTTTCAAGTTCCCAAAAAATCTCAAATCCATAATAATTAAGTGTTAAAACTGAAATTCTATTACTCTATAAGTTCAATCTAGAGTTCTCTAACAATTTCTAGCAATCCTAGACATGAATCTAATGAATTTAAGAAAAAGCTTAGGGTTTAGCTCAATGAAAAAGCAGAGATTTAGGATCATACCTTGGTGGATTTGATGAGATGATTGTGGAATTGAAATCTCCTTTGAAAAAGAGTGAGAATGGACCAAAGAATTTTTGTAAAAGCTTTTGAATTGAAAAAGGTGTTCTTGCTCAAAATCTCCAAGTCTCTTGGAAGAGAAGAAGAAAGAGAGCTTGAATCTTGAAATTCTCTTTTTGTCTTTGAAAAATTGTTTTTATGTAAAGAGAAGTTTTCTGTTTTTCAAAAACTTTTGTGACTTACCTTAGCAGGACACGAGAATTAAACCGGGTTTGGTTCCATTTCATGTTGGCAACATGTTCGGGAATGGTCGGGATCGGGTTTTTTTTTGCTCGGAGTGGGCTGGCAGCGGGTCGAGCATGCGCGACCGCGGCCAAAGGCTTCTTCTCCGTGGGTCGGCTAGCTCCAACCGCGGGCGATTGCTGCTCGGCCGCATGACCTGGCGCGTCGATGGCCTCCTCGCCGCGGGTTGGACTGCTCCAGCCGCGGCCCAATGGCCTTCGTCCTCGGGTCATTTTTCCTTCGTTCCTTTGGCGTTCCACGATCTGTTTCGAACACCTTCTTCAATTTTTTTTCTTTTTTTGAATGTTTTTGGGTTTTTTGGTTTTTATATAAAGCCTGAAATCCTAGAAAGAAAAACGTCAATAGAAAAAGAAAGAAAAACGTACCAAATGGGTTGCCTCCCATCAAGCGCTTTTGATTAAAGTCGTTAACTCGACTTTTTGGTGAGACTAGGCGCGAGCAGTAGATGTCTTGGGAACAAATGTTCCTTTGGCATCATCTTATTTATGACGTGTTCGCCTTTCTTCGGGATCACCTTATTCTTTCTGCGTTTCTTCGGAATTTTCACTTCTCAAAGAGCTTTTTTCGTCTTCTCAACCATTTTTTCCACTCGTGCTTCCTTGGTATCTCTTAAATCTGGTAGAATATTGATCTTAACTTTTGCAAATGGTTTAGAAGTGAATGGTGGACTTACCTTTTGGGGTTCCGTCTTAGTCGACTCATCTTTCTCTTTTCCTTTAGGGAAAATCGAGTTTTTCATCTTATGTTCGTCCCTCGGGATTAGAATTTTGTCCGGGACAGTAGGATAGAGCCTCCTTCGATCCACATTCAAGAAGACGGCTTGACGGTTGGCGTGATCAAGGATGGCGCCAATGGTAGCTAAGAAGAGTCGACCAAAAATCAACGGTCTATCCTTGTCTCGTTCCATTTCGAGAACTTGAAAATCAGCGAGAACGATCTTGTTTCCAATGAGTATTTGAAGATCATGGATCGCTCCTTTGGGTTTATTTCGTGATGAGTCCCCAAAAATTACGCTCACGGTAGGTGGCGTGAGAGTCATTATACCGAGGTTCTCGGCAAATGTCTTAGACATGATGTTGATGTTGGCTCCGGAATCACACAAACAATCTGCAAAATAAATTCCCGAAATCCAACAAGAAAAAGAAAAACGTCTCGGATCATCGACTTTTCTTAGCCTTTGAAGCGGGATTAGTTTCGGTACCTCGAATGGTGGTTTTCGGATCATCTTGGATTCGGTAATGACTCGTCCATAGAGTGGCACGAATCTCGGAACTTCTCTAGGCCCCATCTTAGCATCGACTTCCTTCTCGGGTATGGTGGAAATCACGTTGAAAAATCTCTTTAGGTTATCTTCCACTCTTCCGGGTAAAATTCCGCTCGGTCTCTTAGTAGAGTCCGTGGTTTGAGAGACTTGCATATCCAACTTCTTGACATGGGTTGAAAGAGGTTAAAATTTCCCATTCAAGTCGTTGTATATACAATCGACCTTGACGTTAAAATCCTTCGCCGTCTTCTCGTTGCTTTGAGCGAGAAGTTGGATTAATTACTCGAGCTTTGCTATATGGGCAGCAAGTTGAGAGTTAGAGATACCTTGTTTCTGCGTGTTTGAGTTGTTGTAAGGAGCGGCTTGAGCGTTGAAGGGCGGTCTCGGTTGGAAGTTCCCATTTCTTCCATAGTTCTTGTTTTGGAACCGGTTTTGAAAAGGCTTCGATTGTAGAGGGTAGAGCTGATCTTGAGGGTTCTCCACGTTCGGGTTTCGATATGAGAGATTGTTGAAGTTGGCATTGCGGAAGTTGTTGTTGAATCCGTTGTTGAATCGGCTTGGATAGGCGTTTTGTGCTCCCACATAGTTAACTTCTTCTTCTTGAAAATACGAACCGTTGTTGTCGGGTTCGTTATAAGCATTGTCTTCGCCTCCAACAGTAGATTCGCAAGCATGTACTTGGCGATTTTGGTTGTTGAGAAGTCGGTTCATCATGTTCTTTAGCTCGGCTATCTCCTTGGATTCCGACACATTCGATCTGATCGATCTATCGTAGTCGGGAGAATTGTTGCTATTCAACAAAGCGAAAGTTGATATTTCTGTAGATGGTCTTCATGGAGAAGTCTCCATTGCTGGTCGTGTCGAGAGAAAGTTGATATTTCCGTAGTAATCCTCGGTAGAAAATGTTGAGCAAATTCGGACCGCAGAAACCGTGATGAGGGCAATCTCTCTCGTACTCCTTGAAACGTTCTCATGCTTCATGGAAAGACTCCACCGGTTGTTGATGAAAACTTTGGATTTTGTTTCTCAACAAGTTGGATCTCGACTTGGTGTAGAAATGATTTAGGAAGGCGGCTTTGCAATCTTCCCAATTAGTAATAGATCCTGCGTGCAAAGATTTCAACCAACGGTGAGCTTTATCGGCTAAAGAAAAAGGAAAAAGCTTACACTTCAAATAATCGGCAGGAACTTGGTTCGTTCTCGTCGTTCCGCATATCTCTTCGAACAACTCGATGTGCTCCATCGGATGCTCGGTTGCAACTCCATGAAACTGATTTTGCTTTATCAGAGCAATGATTTGAGGTTTGATCTCAAAATTGTTTTTGTTTGGTATAGGAAGTTGTATGGCTGCTCGGTTTTGGAAGTGTTGATACGGTGCATCAAAATCAGCAATGATGCGGTTACGCGCTTGTCTCCTCGGAGGATTAGCGGGTATGGCAGGACGGTTGGCGTTCTCGCCAATAGGAGGAATCAGTGCATTAGCTTGAGCATCGTTCCTTGGTGCATCATGATCGACGGGAAGTTGTGGCATCGGATTTTCAGCATTTCGGTTTTGGTTTTGGTTTTCTTTGGGATCGAGATGTGGCTGGTCATTAGCACCATGGTCAGCCTCTTGATCTTCTTCGTGATCCGAAACATCACGGTCATTCTCGTGATCAAGATAATCACGGTTTAGTTGATTCTCCGGACGGTCGTTATTGGCCATCCTTAAAGTTTTTTTGAGTCTTCGGAGTTCTCTCTTGTGTCGGTCGATATCGTCTAGTAGCGGTACGGTTTCTCTAGGTGATCTCCTAGTGTTCATGCACCTTAGAACCAAAGACAAAGATAAATGAGAATGTCAAAAGAGCAACAAAGAGCTTGAAAATCAAAAATGTCTAGAGCAGAAATTAGAATACGAAATCAAACAAGCAATACTATCCACGGTGGCAACGGCGCCAAAAACTTGACACACCGGGATTAACCCAGCGTGCGGGTTTTACCCTTTAACTAGGCCGCAAGTGTACGACATACGCAGTAGTATTTAGGGATCGAATCCACGGGGCGACGTTGTTCAATTTCTAACGAGTTCTAACTTATGTCAAGACGGGAAATATATTTTTATTGTTTTGTCACGTCGTAGCAAGAAAAATAAACTAAATTAAGCAATGAAAATAAATCTAATCTAAGTGAACAGTAGCAAGAGAGCAATTATATTGAGGTTGTAAATCAATTAAAGAAGGTTGGACAATCGGGAATTCTTTAGGGTTCATGGCCGATTTTCACCGAGAATTTGCTAGGATTTCTAAAGCGACTTTTTGTCGTCTTTGGGTTTTTGAACTTGTAACACGGATATTGTGTGTAGTCTACTCTCGTATAACCTACACACCTACAACCTTAATACTCGGACGGTAACTTTCGTCTCCACCCGCGCAAAAGATTAGTGATTATACTCAAAGATCGTTTACGCCCACAACTCCTCCACAAGTATACTTTCGAAATCTTATGACGGTTTTGCTCGTCTACCCTAGGTCAAGCGATTAGATTCAATACATTCGTAGCTCTAAAACACCTAATATCAGTTGCTAAGACGGTTAGTCAATCAAACGCATTAACAATAAGGATAGAACGAAGAAACCTAATCGGTATCCTAGTCGAAAAACTCAATCAAAATCGAACCATGAAAGCCCCTTCAAGCCCCTATATCCAACAAAGAGATTACTCAGCCATAGCTGAGGTAAACATATTCAATAAATTCAAATAAAAACAGTATGTAAAAAGGGATTAAGAAAGCTTCTCTATCGAAGAACACGAATCGAGAATCCTTTGCTCTAAACCAAAGAAAACAAGTGCACAAGTCACAAGAGCTTCGCTTCTGCCTTCAAGCGTGGTAAAATTGTAATGTGTCCGTCTAAAAGGCATAAAATAAGTATTTATAGAGGTATTCTACGTTTATGATTTGATGAGAAATGACAGTTTTGGCCTTGGTGAAGAAACAAGTCGATTTGGTCGCGACAGGTCCTGGCCGCGGGTGCGGGCTCTCCAAGAGTGGCGAAACACTTCTCGGCCGCAGGTGGAGACTCTCCAGGAGTGGCGGAATGGCAGTTGGCTGCAGCTCCAGCTCCTCTAGGCGCGGTGGCTTCTTCTTCAGGGCAGCTTCATTTGCCTTCAGTGCTTCAGGTATATTTAAGGATCCAACCATTGGATTGCCTCCAATCCAATTGCATTTGAAATCTGGTTGTCTCTACTGTTTTGTGTCCAAATTTGAGGATGATCAGACGGTGAAAAGGTCTCTATTAGCTGCAAGACTTCTTGATGGTCCAAGTTTATCCAAAAATGTACTTTTGCTCCGAAATGCACTCTTTTATTCCGAGTTACCTGAATCGTCTTTCAAATCTCTAAAATATGAAAATCACTTGAAAACCTTTGAAAACGGAGTTAAAACACATGCAAAAGAATATGAAAGTGATCCATAAAAATGGTCAAAAACCGGTGTTATCATGTGTTCCTTGCCATAGAATTCAGCTCATTGAGTGATTAGAAACATCATTAGTGAATCATCGAATACTCCTAATCGAATACCATTTCCTACGATCCATATCTTCATCTCCTTGATAAAACTCGATTTTAGTGTCTTGTGTTCTTTAATTCTGTGTTCTTAAAACTAGCTTGCAATAATTTTAGTTGTCCTGTATGTTTTTACTCTCTGTCTTTTATTTTTAGTTTTATCGTAATTAGTCCTTTAAAAACAAAAACCAAAAAACGTTTAGCTTAACTTGAGTAGTTTCTTGTATTCTTATTGTGCTAATCTTTCTCTCTGTGGATTCGATCCCTAAGTGCTAAAAGGACATACCGTTATGATTGCGATAGTGTACACATTAGGGTAATTGATGTGGTAAAACACGTATCATCACCAGACAACGTCTCACTATCATCTGATCCACTACCAACTGCATAATCAANATGAAGCATCAGAAAAAATGTGTTATTGTTTTGGATACACAAAGAAATAAGAGAAAGATACAAATGATGAAAACTGATCATTTCTTGAAAATGAACAATATTTAGGAACATATATAACGTATTTTGGAAAGTCTTATGAAATGAACAAAAATAGAAAACAAAAAATGAAATCTAGAAGATCTCCATTGAAGAACGCATATCGTTCAACAATCCCAAAATCATATCCAAAAATAGGAGCAAAAGAACATACAAGCTGTAGAACATGAGTAGAAAGCAACCGTAGTAGAAACTTGCAATCTGAACTTGTTTGAGATATCAAATCCTTAAGGGGAATCTTATGCTTTAGAATAAAAGGTGATTCTCGGAACAGCTTGGAAGGGAAAGAAATTAACCAACAAAGCTCCAGCAACAAAATCATTTTGAGCCAAAACGGAGCATGATCCACAACCATAACAGCAACATCCAACAAACTTAATCTCACATCAACAAAGACCATATCTAATGACGAAGCTATCTCAGCAACACTGCATAATGCATATCGTCTTGTATTTGCTCAGCATCAGCAGCATTGGCAATTTCATTAGCTTGAATGGAATGCTCAATCTGTAAGATCTCTTTCTCCATAGTCGCAAATCTCTCGATAATCGCAGGCGTGTTTACGAATCTCACAAACCTGCAAAACGAAGAAACAGAATCAGCAACACATCAACAAGTCAAGTCCAAGTCAAATTCAAATCAAATTCAAATCAGTCACTAAGCAGCATCCACCACCATGGTATCACAGTGGTATATCAAATCCAAAGAAGCCATTTATCAAAAAAAAATTCTACTGACTCCTTTCTCGGCAAGCTCGCCGAGCTCTGCACGTCACTCGTTTCTTTCGCTTCAGCTTCTCCCTTCGACTCGTTCATTGACTCAACAAACTAGTCATTTCCCTCTCTTCCCGAATCTGCTCTACCCGAGTTCGCCGCCGATTCCTTCGCCACGCTCTCGCAACTTCATGTAGCCGAATCCTCTCTCGCCGGTTTCTTGTCATTGTCGTCTCTGCCGATCTGGTTCGGCTCTTCGTCCACTGGCTCGACGATTTTCCGATGCTGGCTTCTCCGATTTAGTCACGATTGCTTAGGTTCTCCGATTTAGTCACAATTGCTTAGATCTCAAATGTTATGGGAAAAGTTGTCTTTTGTCTCTTTAATGAATGTTAAAAATGGAGCTTTTTTATTAGGATGCTAGTTTGATCAGAAAGTTTTCAAAAAGTGTCATTTTGAACAATTTCTCTAAAATAAATCTAATAGTGTAAAAAAATTCAAAAATTAAAACATTATGAAATGAGTCAGGGATTCGAACACGTTTCATGTTCCAGGTGGGATAAGAAATTGGGTCACTAACCAACATAACTACTGAATTTTTTTTGTTAAACAACCGGTCGCTTAGTATATATTATATTGACGAACAAAAACATGGGCTTGGGCTGCTATTCTCCAGGTTAGAGCTTGATCCATATATTGTCTTTTTCAACGACGGATTATTTCCTTACTTAATCACATATTTAATTACAGATTAATGAATTTTAAAATATTTATAAAAAAACACGATAAAATGAGTCAAGGGATTCGAACTTGCCACATGTGGGATAAGAAATCGGATATCTAACCAACACAAAATTACCATTTTTTTTTTGCTAAACAATCCGTCGCTAAATATATATTATATTGCCGACCAAAACATACAGATTTGAAACACTTCCCTTCGGTTCATGCCAGGCCAGGCCCTGATCCACATCTCGTTTTCTCTAATTACGAATTATTTACTTTTTCTATTTAAAAACGGATTAATTAAGTAAATCATATCAATCATAATAAGTTATTTTCATTCAAGGTATTAACGTAATTGTAGAAATCTCAACTTTCAAACACATCCTGATTCACTTCGCAAATACTATAATAGATTATATATTATTTATATAATATTTGTGAAGATAAAATATCAACCTTGAAGAGGGAGATAGAGAGATAACTTTGAGGGTGGTAATGTATATATGTTTATTGTGTCTTACAATCGATCAAATACATTGGTATTATTTATAGATTGATTTTCTACAAGTTTTACTGCGAACTATTGTGACATGGACTCCATAATTTCACTTACTTGTGCAAGTGTTTGTTGACTTTTGTAACAACCCCCTTTATTATATAGTTTTTTGTCATTGAGATCCAAATAAATAAATGCCACGTAACTTTTTCCTATATTTCAACACATCGGGCCGCTAATTTTTTTTTCCCGCGCCTCTATAAACCTCTATCTTCTTCAAAATCACATCAAAAAAAACCCTAACCTCTTCGTCCCTATATTCGAAACTGACTGGTTTTCTCTGACCTTCGATAATCCTTCTCTCTCAACGCGATTCGGAAGAACCTTGCTCTTTGCTTGTTTACTTGATTTCTCCATCGGATACCTTGAAGGAAGTTAATGTTTTATTCGCATACTCATTTGGCTCGAAAGGGTCCATTGGGGACGGTGTGGAGCGCTGCTCACTTGCAAGGTCGCCTCAAGAAGTCTCATTACACCGCCACTAACATCCCCGAAACAGTTGGTTCGTCTTTCCTCTTCGATTTTGCTTTCTGATCAAAGTTGGCTTTTTTTTCCATCACTTTTGATTGTAATCCAATTCGAAAATTCAACAGTTTTTTCCCCTCAGTTATGATTATTCTTGACATGGGCATTCATAAAAACTGCTGCTTTGTAAAAGTTTCGACTTTTCGATAATTTTGGTTCATTGAAATCTCTCTCTTTTCGATAATTTTGCAGATCTTATAATGTTTCCTGATGTACCAATGGCATTGAGACTGTCAGGTCACCTTCTACTTGGGGTTTTGCGAATATATTCAAAGCAAGTAGATTATCTTTTCCGTGACTGTAATCTCTTTAGCACTTGGTTAGCCAAGGCTTTCCTTTCTACTCAAGTTGACTTGCCAGAGGATGCGAGGCAGGCGCTGGTTGAGTCTGTGACTTTGCCTCAAGCACTAAACTTAGACGATTTCGACTTAGAGGATTACACACTCGAGGGGTATCTATCTTTTTCACTTTTTGTTGGAGTTGATCTTGTAATAAAGCTTGAGAGGTCTTAACATTTTATATTCTCTTCTTGTGAATCCTAGGGAATTTGATAATCATCTTCGGAGTGAGGAAGATATCACTCTCACAGGTAGCTTTTGCCTGTTTCTTTTTGTTTTTGTTTTTGTTTTTATTTAATTTTGTTGTAGATGCATCATACCATGATTTGAGGTGTATATGATGTTGATGCTGATTTTTCAGATCAAATTCCTACTGGCATTGATCCTTATGTTGCTATAACATTCGATGAGGTGAGATTCCTGCTTGTGTCTTGATTCTGACTACCGGTTTTCATGTCTCCGAGAGAACTTGGTATTAAAGGAAAGTCTGTATGTCTTTCTTACAGGACATCTTTCCAGAATCTAGCGCGATGGATGTCGAGTGAGTCTCTTCATGACCTATTTCTTTCACTTCCTTTAACTGTTCAAGAATATGCTTTTTTAATGTTACCTCTTTTTATGATTGAAGCGGCCAATCTACAGTACCTGTGAGTGGTCATCCTGGAGATACTGATGTTGAAATGGCTAATGAGGCAGAACCAAACAATGAGCCTAGAGACTTCAATGTTGAGATAAGGCGTGATGCTGCACATGATTTAAGCCCTCCACCATTTGCTGCAGAACAACAGAATGTCAGAGTTGAACGCACTAAATCTTTAGATGAAACTTTGAATGAGAAGGAACACACTATGCCTAATATCGATGAAGAACTGTTAAATTGTAGAGGACATTCGACGTTTGAGCTTCGCTCGGGATCTCCAGGTTTTGCTGGTTTTGAGGAAGAACGTGAAAATTTTGGTGAGTTAAATACAAGTCTGATAATTTTATGCTTAATATTGGAGATATCTCCGGTTGGGTTCATGGGCTTTACTTCATAACGAACTCGGTCCACAATACTTGGTTTGCAAAAAATACACGTCTTCTCCCCAAGATATCTCTAATACTTAACCATTATATATATGTCCTATCTTATTATTTATTTAATATATTTGTTTTGTTTTGATGTTATGTGCATCCATCACCTCAACTGGCTCTTCAGCCAACTCCTCCACCCCCACCACCACAAGCAAGGCCAAGGAAGAGGAATTAAGCTCTTTGATAAGGACATAGTATTGGATAACAGGTAATAAATTTTCCATTAATTCATGTGACTTTGGTTATTTTATCACTTGTGTTGCATACTGATCTAAGCATTTGCTCAGGAACATGGGAGAAGGGCTTGAGGATCATATTGATACTCTTCGTAAGAGAAAGAAGGTGACTTCATCAAATACATATCTGGAGAATGAATAACCACTAGTCAAAGAAGGATCAAATTTTCAATGAGCCCTTGTTTACTGGTAATTTTCTAGTGATTCTTTCTTTTGTTTTTGACGGTTTTACCTTCTTTTGCCTTTTGTTTTTGAATAACGTTTACTACCTGTCTATGTCTATCTGCAGGCTTCTCAGATATTTTATGCAGTGTCTTTGAAAAGGACTGTGTAGCTTCAAAGCCATATCTTGCTGTTTCGGATGAAACTATTCCAGAACCTGCATCTGTATCATCTCCTACTCGAGAAGCTGAAACAGAAGTTAACCCGACCGCTTCAATTCCACAATCTACGGTTCCTGATTCTTCTACTAATCCAGAAAGTACAGTTTCTCTGTCTCCTATTCAGCAAACTGAAGATGTACAAGACTTTGCAGGTCCTCAATCTGCGCATGCAGAGTCTGTAGCAAGAGACGCACCAACTCCTTCGCCATTTAATAATGATGACACAGGAATCGAACGTTTAAGAAATGATGGTTACCATGAGTACATGCCGTCACCACCTCCAAGATTTTCTCCTTCTAGAACCGATGACTTCAGCACACAGCCTGGAATTTGGGAGACAAAGTCTTATAGAACAGAGCCTTCAACTTCCACATATCCAGAGGATCTGCCTGGACTAAGGAGCTAGGGGATTTCAGCTATTCCTGAAATGGCAGACAAGGTTTGTTCTCACGTTTTCGCATGTTTTGTTTTTACGATTCTTGGTTCCTTGCTTACATTGATAGCAATACCATTTGCATGTGTCTTACAGGAACTTTATTTCCTAGGTAGGTGGCAATACCCCGGTATAAAGATTTTGATGGTTTGACAGGGAGAACGAGGTATAAAGATTTCAAAATACATGTAGCTTTAAGAGCCTAGTGTTTCTTTACTAACTTGTAACACATTCATTGAACATTGCAGAGCCTTGGCTCAGTATCTTAAGGGACGTTCTTCAAGTAGTCCCACTTCAACCTATCGTTCTGAAGATTTGAGTTTGAGCAAGATCTTGGCAGGAAAGACAAGGAAGCTAGCTGCTCGAATGTTCTTCGAGACACTGGTAATTGATTCTCAATACAGTTTCTTACTTTTTTTTATCTCTGCATTGCCTCTAACTGAGACGGGTTGCTTTTGGATTACAGGTATTGAAGTCTAGAGGACTTATAGATGTGCAACAGGACCAACCCTACAGCGATATCGCTCTGAAGTTGATGCCTGCCATTTTTTCAAAAAACTATGAATAAAAACAATGCTCACGATATTTATTTATGTGTACATTAACAACATAGATGCTCGACAAGGAAATGGTCATTCTCAATTTGTTGATCCCTAGTTTGTTTACATATTTTATTTGTAGAAGTAAAACTTTTCTCGAGGAAAACATGGGTAAACATCTACAATCCATATTTTTTTTTTAAGAGAATGTAAAATTATATTCAAGCCAAAAAAAGATCTTTTTTACAAACAAGTTGTTACATAATAATCGATAGGTAGCTAAGAAAAAATGGATAGTTCCCGATAGAAAACGTCATCACTTGGTTGAAAACCAGATTTGGAGAAAATCCTGATAATTTCTGTCTCCCAATTCTCTTATCGATGTTAGTTGATTCCGCACTTCTTTATCAATGAACTTGATTAGTTGTTTGGCTGGTTTTGCCGTTTCTCCGTGACGGCAACCATTTCGTTCTCTCCACCATAAGGTGTGTATTGAAGCTTGGAGAACATACCTTAGAAGAAATAGCTGGATACGACTTAGAGAAGCACTTGAGATTAGTTTGAGAAGCACAAACCAATCGGTGCTAAATAGGTTGTTTAGGATATTTTTTGTCAATCGAGTCCATATCTCTGCCGAGAAACTGCATGAGAAGAACATGTGGTTTCGACTTTCCATTGAAGCATTGCAAAGAATACAAGTTGGGTTTGCTCCCACGTTCCATGATAACATTCGATCTCCTGTTGCTAGCCGATTGTGAATGGACAGCCATGTAATCATAGAGAATTTCGGAGTCGAGTGTGAGAACCATACCCCTTTGTACCACTCCACCAATCTTGATGAATCTCTAGTAAGGGTCCAGGTTTGTCGGAGTGTTGAATATCGGCTTGTATTTATCGGTCTTGTACTTCCATCATTACTCATTACTTCTTAAGTAATGGACAATGTTGTAAAAACCGGAAAAAAAAAGTTATGAGATTCTCTATGATTTCGAAGATGAAGGTGTGATCATTCTGTCCATGAGAAAAGGACAAGCCGGATGAGAGTCCCTATCGTCAAACCCGGCCCAATAGGTTTTACTGCCTAAAGCAAAAAAACAAAAAAAAATCATTAAACCCATTAAAATCACAAAATAATAAGGGTGGAACTATTATCCGGGATCCGAGATCCGATCAAAGATTTGCTCTGATCCGCTCTGAAAATCCAGATATGTGAGGGGGTCGAATCTGAATCCGAATCCGGATAGTAAAATCTCGTATCCGTCAAACCGGATCTGGATAGTTAAATTATAAGGTTCGAATATCTTTTAAATATATTAAACATTTATATTTGATTAATAATTTTTTAATATATTGAGATTTATATATATAAATAAATAAA
>PKMM01020133.1:189699-247692 GCA_002933915.1 Eutrema heterophyllum
CGTGGAGGCGGGTTATTAACAATTCTGCATTTAATCCCCTTTTGACCGTAAGTTTCACTCCGATGGGCCTTCCAACTCATCCCATCAGCTCAGAAATGTCTTTGACCTCGTCTGGCTTTTTTTATTCTTTCGGGACATTTTTACATTCGGTTTATTGGGCCCAATTTACTGGGCCAGGATTTTCACGCCCACAGTTAGACTTCTTTTAGGGAATTTCACTTCGCCAATCGCCCTTAGACGAAAATCCGGCCTTGATTGATTCGCTCTCCTTTTTCTATCGACTTTTCACCTCCTTTTCCATGGCGTCAATTCGTTCTTTTGTTGGCAACTTTAACCCTTGGTCGAATACCAGTTGTACTTCGGAATCTATAAAACATCTTCGTGAAAACTTTAACCTTCCCGAGGGAGTCGATATCATTATCCCTTTGCCGCAAGAGAATCCGAAAAGGGTTCTTGAGGGGTATTGTTGCGCTTACAAGATATTCTTCGGCCATTGCGGTTTGCATTTTTCCATTCCCAAACTTCTGGTCCGATATCTCTCTGAGACATGTCTTTGTCTTTCTCAACTTTTCCCTAACTTCCTCCGTCAAGTGCTTGGTCTTATCGCCATCGCCCACAGATTAGGCACTTCCGTGCATTTACGTGATATTCATCGCCTGGGCTTTCCAAAGAAACATTCTAATCGCCGTGGAGGACTTATCGCCATCGCCCACAGATTTCATTCTTCCTTTTTGTAGTCACCCCGACTCTTAGTGATTCTCCACGATTCACAATTCTCCTTGAGAAGTTGAGCGTGGGAGCCAAAAAGTGAAATATTGCTATTTCCATCAAAGAACAACAGGAACTGGTTGCCCAAGGCTTTCCTTAAGGTATTGCTCCTTCTTTTGTTGTCTTCTTTTTCACTAATTTTTGCCATTTATCCTAATCTGGGTCTTCTTATATTTTTCAGATGTTTCCTCTGACGAAGATTTACCTTGCACATCGTCAAGGGCTACTCTTAAGCGAGGTAGATTTCGTCGTCTTTCTTCTGTATCCAAATGGAGAATTCTTGATCCTTCTATATTTCCTCCTTAAGATACGAATCCCGCTGCCTGTGACGCTTCTGGTGCCTCCATTCCGTTGAGAATTTTCAAGGTAGAAAATTGTGAAGACCTTGCTCCTCCCTCCTCATCTTTCCGGATTATGGCGCCTGAAGATGAGGGCTCGGATGAAGATATCGTTTCGCTTAAGCGTCACAAACGGGCACTGATGAGAGAACTGGATGAGAAGACCTTGCTCCTCCCTCCTCATCTGCCCTGATGTGCACTGATGATGTGTATGCTTCGGCCCCTTGTGACAAGGTCGAAGTTCTTGGTAATCACCTTCCTCTTCCAACGACCAGCGGCTTTGAGATTTCCGAGCGTGAAGAGGTGGCCAACCTTTATGCGCTTGCTTATGTTTCGTGTGAAGCGGAAAACCTCTGGGATCGCCGAGGGGGTTCCTTTCTTGCAACAAACGACTCCTAAAACCCTACCTGAAGTTACTCTCCATCCCGGGAATCATGAGTCTGATTTACCCGATCAAGATCATACCTTTTCTCACCATGTTGATATTACGTCAGTCCGAGTGGCTCTAAACGAGTAGATCTCCATCTTGAATGCTAAAAGAGACCATTTGGCAGGATCCGAGTTGTAACTAAAGGAACAACTTTATGCGGCTGAGAGAAAAATATCTGAGTTGGAGGAGGCGTTGAAAGATAGCGACCATAGTCATTCTGAGGAGCTCGAGGAAGCAAGCTCCTCTTCTTTTCGGGCTGGGAGAGAATCCATCCTTGCTTTGTTTAGTCCAACTTTGGTTCGAGCTCAAGCCCTTATCAATTGCCTCAAGGATGCTTGTTCAAAGTTGTAATTGTTCAGCCAAGCTGAGGCCAACTCCTTACTGCTTTCAGGCATTCGCCAAGGGAAAGTCGCCGATCTTGCTGATGAGGCTTCTTGTATTGACAAGACTATTCTTCCATTCAGAGATGCGGTAGAGAGTATTTTCTCTTCCATCTTTTGATGTAAATGAGTTTGGACTTTGGGCTTTGTCTAATGGGTATGGGTTCGAACCTTGTAAATATTGCTATAGTTTTGAATATCTTTTGCTCTGAAGCGTAGCTTGTTTAAAAGTGAATTTCATTTTCTTGTGATGTAGCACGAAATGAGAATTAAGGATAACTTCGTATGTTCTACTCCCTTTTACCGTAGTATGAGGTGAGAACATGAAGTTGTTTCATAGAATTCTACTCCTTTTTTTTGTAGCATGAGGTGAGAATATGAAAATAGTTTCAAAGAATCATACTCCCTTTTGCTGTAGCATGAGGTGAGAACTCTGATATTCCACTCCTTTTTTGTCGTAGCATGAGGTGGGAAATTTAAATGATTTAGCCGTTCTACTCCCTTTTGCCGTAGCATGAGGTAAGAACATGGGCCGGGCCGGATCACTCTACTCCAATTTACCGTAGTATGAGGTGAGAGCTCCGGAATAATTTAGATCACCTGCTCTGTTTTACCGTAGTTTGAGGGGAGAATCACTGCTCATTGGGTTTTCACATTTTACCCATGTGTCGGACTTAACCGCGCAAATATGGTGGATCCCCTTTTTCACGTCGTTTGATTTTCACCGAGTCGTGTGGGGTCTCCCAGTATTGGTTGTTTTAACTCCGGAGAGTAAATTACTTTTGGGAAAATGGAGGGTCTCTCTCGCATTAAATAATTATGTTTTCGAGAGACCTTTTAAGTTCACCCGTTCGTGTATTTAAAGCAAGTGAGCCCTTCATTCTTCTTCAGACTTCACAATCATTCCCCTTCTCTTCGGGATATGATCTTCCTCTTGTTGATGATCCTTTATCCTTTGATTTAGATGATAGATCTCATGAAGTTTCTTCCGGATCCGTTTGTATTGGTTTTGAGGTTAATCATTGTGACNATTTAGATCACCTGCTCTGTTTTACCGTAGTTTGAGGGGAGAATCACTGCTCATTGGGTTTTCACATTTTACCCATGTGTCGGACTTAACCGCGCAAATATGGTGGATCCCCTTTTTCACGTCGTTTGATTTTCACCGAGTCGTGTGAGGTCTCCCAGTATTGGTTGTTTTAACTCCGGAGAGTAAATTACTTTTGGGAAAATGGAGGGTCTCTCTTGCATTAAATAATTATGTTTTCGAGAGACCTTTTAGGT
Source organism: Eutrema heterophyllum (assembly GCA_002933915.1). Classification (NCBI taxonomy): domain Eukaryota; kingdom Viridiplantae; phylum Streptophyta; class Magnoliopsida; order Brassicales; family Brassicaceae; genus Eutrema; species Eutrema heterophyllum. The sequence continues at coordinate 192,900 of PKMM01020133.1, forward strand.
TCACCCGTTCGTGTATTTAAAGCAAGTGAGCCCTTCATTCTTCTTCATAGTTCACAATCATTCCCCTTCTCTTCGGGATATGATCTTCCTCTTGTTGATGATCCTTTATCCTTTGATTTAGATGATAGATCTCATGAAGTTTCTTCCGGATCCGTTTGTATTGGTTTTGAGGTTAACCATTGTGACCTCTGGATTGTGCTTCGAGGGTTTCCCTACAAAATGTAGATCTTGTGGACAAGGTAAGATTTTATTTTTTAAATAAGTTTTACATGTTTCTCTTTATCCTTTCTGATCTCCTTTCCTTGTCCCTAGATATTTGAAGTTCTCGAAGAAGGGATTTCTTCATGCAAGACATGGGAAGAAGCTCGAGAAGTAGATGAATCTGTTCCGGGTAGTGTGCACTATTTTTTTGGACTGTTTCATCTTTCCGAAGAAAAAACTGAGATGCGGACTCTTTCTTTCTCATTCAGTTCTCTCATCCTCTTTATCAAAGAAATCAGCTCTCGAGGAGCTGAATAAGTTTTCGAGATGAGAGATTTGGCGAGGTTGAAAAGGAGTGTTCATCCCTTTCACTCCGGTGTTTGTGGAGGAGAGGTATTCGTTTTTCACCGTCGATAGCAAAAGAGGATGACTTCCGTTCAATCCGCCTCATCGGGATTCCATTTTTGCTTTCCTCACAAGACACAAATAGAGAACTGTTTTTAGTAGTAATGACTTAGTGATTTGATTTGTACCTAGCGTTGGAATCCTCCTTTATCCTTTGATGAATAAAGAGTTTTGCTTTTGAATTCCTTTTATTCCTTCTTGAGAATTTGACTTTGGAATCCTTACTTCTCTTTGAACAACAAATTGCTCTTAGAGTCTCTCTTTACTCATATGGAATAAAAGATATCTTTTGTTTTAGCAGCTGTACTTGACTTCACAAGTTGCCTACATACCCATTTCGGGATCAAGCCACCTTCTAGTTCATTTGTCTCCCTTCATCAACTCGGGACATCGTTACCTAGCCATGTAATGACTTCTATATGTGGTGTTATCCGCAAAGTTATGATTCTATCAATTCTTTGAACGAATTGACTTCATCCTTCTTACAACCCCCACTCCATCCGAAGTCGGGAACGTAACACGTTGGTGATAAGTCGAAGGCACTGCGCTCATCAAGTTTAGCCAAGGTGTTCACAAGATAGCATTATAGGAAATTTCATGATCCACTACGTCGAAGTTTACCATCTCCATCAGTCCGGCTGCTGAGACCGGCAGTTCAATGGTTCCGATTGAGTTTGCAGTGCTACCACTAAAACCTGTTAGTGTTGATCTCGGACCCCAGAGGTCTGATTTCTCTATCCCCATTTGTTTTAGGATCTTCAGAAATTTGACATCAGCTATACTTCATATATCAATTAAGACTCAAGAAACTTCACAATTAGCTCCAATATCAAGACTTACAGTCATGATGTCATCTTCGCGAGCTTCCTTAACGAAACGGTCTTTCTCGGAAAAGGATGTTTCCACTTCGGGAAATAGCCCCCCACCGTTTGCTTTTTCAGTTTTAGCTCGCCGTTGATGTTTATTGATCGATGCAGTTGTATCTCCAAGGAGTCTTGATCCTCCTATAATTAAGTTGATTATTTTCTTCTTTTGACTATGCTCCTGCTCCGCTGGTTCGGATTCATCTCTGCATATATGTTAACGAGCAAATCTTTCAACCTGTAACATTTTGCGGTTAAATGTCCATACCGTTGGTGGTAATCGCAATATGCTTCCTTATCCTTGCCCAACGTGTCGTTAGACCTCAGAGGTCGGTCGTCATTGCTTCTCTTGGATTCTTTCTGGACAGCGAAGGCATGTAGTCCACTAGTCTGTCGTCTATCCTTGTGCTCCCTCCTTTCACTTCGGGGAGCAGTTGGGATTCTAGAAGACTGAGGTTTTGAATTCTTGTAGCGTTCTGCAAGTGCGAGACACTCTTCTTCGGCTGTTGCAAAGCCCGCACCTCGGTGAAGTGCTTCCTGGATTGTGGCCGGCGTGTTAACCACGAGATCATCCCTGAACTTGGATTCATGCCACAATCCCATCTTTAAGGCCGCCATAGCCGTTTCGTCGTGAACGACATGAATTCTAACAATAACTTTCTAAAACTTTGTAAGGTATGCCCGAAGTGAATCTTGAAGTCCTTGTGATAAAGCCCACAGCTCCGCTCCCGCAGCGGTCTTCTGAGTAAATACTGAGTATTGCTTCAGAAAACTGACCGAGATTTGGGAGAAACTATCAATAGATTGTTCCAATAATCTTGAGAACAATTCAAGGGCAGGCCCTACGAGGTGTTTTGCAATAAGTTTACACAACCCGACATCCTTTTTATACTCATTAAAATGAGCTCTTCCGACTGCGATCTTGAACGCGGTTAAATGCAATATAGGATCCGTCATTCCTTCATAAACTGGGAGCTTAAGCTTTCCCACATCTCTAATGGGTGTGTTCTCAATACGAATTGAGAACGGAGTTCGCTTAGTCTCTTCGACCACGTGATCAATCTCAGGGGCTGCGCTAGTAGCACTATGGACTCGTGAATTTACATCATGTAATCCTTCTCTATTTTCTGCCAACGTCCGCTGAATATATTCTAATCATGTTGGATCCATATTCCTTCCAGGATTATCGACGAACCGGTCGTGGTTCCCTGCTATTTGAGGACCATACTAGCCTTGTCCGTTCACTCGCTCGTGATTCGTGGTCAGGACGGGTCTTTGATTCGGGTTCCGTAGAGGCAGATTAATCAGATCAAGAGGAGTATGTGGAGGAAAATACGAGGGATCAATCCTCTGAGGATCGCACTGGCGTCTGGCCCTATCCATTTCTGCGCTCTGACTCCGGGGTCCGGGGTCAAGACTGACCTTTGATCCGGGGTCCGAAATTGTGGATTCGATGGATCAACAGGTTATGGTGGAGGAAAAGTCGATGGCTCGACCTGTACTCCATCCCTCGAAGGTAATTGTGCACTTCCACTGCCCTGGCCTTGATAGAACAGACCATTCCTTAAGTGAGGTGCACTCGGGGATGTGCTACTGTTTCGGTTACTTCCAAGCGGAACAGTATGTATTGGTGAAACACCTTGTGGCACCGATGTCGGTAAGACACTTTGCGGTGGTGGAACTTGCGTTCTTATCACCACCTCCGAGCGGAACTCAACGAATGATTGGGTCAATGCCACTTGATCCGAAACGACTTTCTCAAGGTTTTGGTTCATTGTGGTCATTGCCCCTTCTATCAATGCGGTTAGATCACTTGTGACCTTATCCACAACTTCACGCATAATTGCATGTTCTTCCATGGTGGTTCTTCTGCGTTGGAGTTAGACTTGTCTATTCCCCTCCTTCTAGTGCCAAATTGTTGTAACTGGAATTGCAGCGATCTAAATTGGTAATGACTTCTATGTATCGCTAGGCAAATTGAGGTTCTCATTTATTTGTTTTTTACATCTTATGAGTCGGGTTAGGGGTTAACGGGTCAGATTATCTTAATCATGATTTTTTAAAAGCGATAATCGATTTATTAAACTCAACCACAATTTCTAGTCGTTATTTTGTAATTATAAGAGAATACAAATTTCATGATGTTTTGTAAAGAATAAATTTGTTTGGGGGTGTGTAGAAAAGAGACGAAAAATCTAGGATGTATATCGAAAAAAGTTATATATTACCAGAGTCAACCCGAACTTTAGGGATAGAGTTTTAATGGTTTAATGAGCATAAATGTTGGGTTTTTGGGCTTAAAAAAAACAGGTCATATTAAAAAGAACCAGCCAATACATAGACAATCAGAATTTGTATTCATTGTTTATTTTTTTATTAAAAATTTCTGAACACGATTTTTATTGTAACCTTTGCTCAAATCAATTTATTTGATGCATAATATGTTCATATAACGGTTTACAGTGAGATTAAACTATAAATCAAAATGAATTTGTTATTTGCATCAAATAAAGTTTTCTTTATTAATGGTTGTGCATCATTAGAATTACCATAAACTAATATTTTATTTAAAATATATTTATTTTACAACATTTTTATTGAAAATTTTAACAGTTATAAAGCATTTTCTTAAATAGGCGATATAGAATGTTTTACAAAGCAAGCACATGTTTCTTTAATGGAGTCAGGATACCATTTGATGCATTTTCCGCCTATAAATTGTGATGCAATGCATGTCTGATTGCAATTCGGAATCTGTGCGCAAGGACCTATAGGAATTAGATTACTCCTATCTTCAGCTTCCGCAAGATCTGAGTTTATATTTTCAAAACAAATTAGTGAGATATTTAAAAACATGGACCTCTTTGGTTAGTTACAATACAATATCCCAATATCATTTAACAAAAACAAAGGTATATACTTTGACACCCAAAAAAAAGTATATAATATGTTCCACTATAAGTATGAATGGACAACTAATAGAATATCAAATAGAAAATAAAAAATTAATTGCATACTTAGATTCAAGAGAATTGCCAAACACAAGAACGCAAAGAAAATACATTTGCTTGATGAAGTCATTTTGATATTTCTGTTTTGATTTGTTTTTGTTTACTTATGAAACCGAATAGCTTATATATATATATAGAGAGAGAGAGAGATTATTTGGATTCATGTTTTACCATATGCGGTAGGATATGTTATTGACTTAGAGTCTGATACTATTGTTAACCACAGTTAATTAATTAAGACCCCGATATGGAAACCTAAACCAAAAGAATATAATTTATAAAAAGAAACATCATCAATCTTAAATCCAGCTTTGACTATTTGTTATCGACTTATCTTTTGTTTTTTAAAGATTTATATTTAATGTATTTCGGTAAATTGTTAATGAAGTGACAAAGCACAAAGCAACATTTTGAAAAATTACAAATTTATAATTAAAAGAGCACTAGATTTTGTAATATTTTTATTGAAAAACTTTTTCGTCATATTAAAAAATAAAAATAAAATTTGTTTTTATTTCTAGTAGGTGAATATACCTACGTACATACGCTGTTTTTTATATAATTTTTAATCTAATAAATTAGTGATTATATTAGTTTAACAAAAAAAACGTTTTCAATTATCCAGGTTATACAAAATTGAAGATTAATTTTCTGGATATTAAAGGGATTACTACCGAACAACCAATCAAATTACTTAGTTTTCTGCAAATTGAATTACAATTGCATGAATTTAATTTAGTTTCAATTAATTTGAGTGTTGTAGACAAAACTTTAAAAAGATTAATCTAAATAAAATTAAATAAATTGATTTTTAGAGATGCCATGTTATCATTTTTAATAACATTTTATTAATTATGTTTTGTGTTTTAATATAATTTTGGAAAAAAATAATTGACTAACATAGAATTTAGCTTTCATTACATGTCTCAAGAAAAACCATTTAAAATAGTTATCGTTGATCTACCATTAGACTACCAAACATTTATGGAATGCTAAACTGTAAATTTTCATATTAATGAAGAGTTTGGGTATGCATGAAGCTTCACCTTTACATTGATACCTTGACAAAAATAAATAAAAACAAGGTAGCAAATTTTAACTAAAGAGGTTAGAGATTACAAGCCACTTAATCCAAACACTACAAGAAAACACGCGCATTTTCGACGGATTTTAAGCCGTCGTAAATTTTTGACGGAACACCGAAGGAATATCGACGGCTTGAATTTTCTCGGAAATCGGTCAGAATATTTCTACGGTTTAAAATCCCTCAGAAAACGGTTGGAACATTCCGACGGATTTCCGAGGGAATGTCGACGAGCCAGTATTCCCTCGGAAATCGGTCGAAAAATTCCGACCGTTTCAAGGCCGACGGAAATCGGTAGGTAATTTCCGACCGATTTCCGACGGATATATATACGTTAATATATCCGTTGTGGTAGCCGTTATATAGCCGTTTGAAGTTTAAAATCCCGTCGGAAAATCGCTGAATATTTTTGTATAAGTATTTCTCCCCCTCATTCACAACAAACACAAAAAAAAAAAAAATTACACAATGTCTTATTTTCGATCGTGCATGGACAAACCTCCGCGTGATCCCGCGACGGAGAATTGACGGATGAGTTCGCACAAGGTGTGGAGGAGTTCATGAACTTTGCGTCAATCAATAGCATGACATCGGAATACAGTAATATGTATTGTCCTTGTACTAAATGTCGGAATCATAGATTAGTCTCAGTTAGGGAAGTAATGAAGCACTTATATAGAACTGGATTTATGCCTGGTTACAAGATTTGGTATACCCACGGAGAAACTGATTCAATGGTGCAATATTATGGTAATTATGGTAGCACATCGGATAGGCTTGGTAGTACTTCGGGTACTAGGTTAGAGGAATCAACACCGGAAGTAGATGTAAACGTAGGTTACATTCATATGGTGAATGATGCGTTTCTTGAAAATATAGCATCGTATCATGTTGAAGATGGTAACAGGATAGAGGAACCAAATTTAGAAGCACATAAGTTTTTTGATATGCTAGATGCGTCTAAGCAGCCATTATACAAAGGATGTAGAGATGGAATATCGCCTCTATCAACTGCAAGCAGATTGATGACTATAAAGACGGATTTCAACTTAGCTGAGGATTGTGTTGATGCGATAGCTGATTTTGTTAGAGATATCTTACATGAAGGTAATATTTCACCGGCTTCATACTACGAGATTCAGAAGCTTGTAGCTGGTCTTGGATTACCGTATCAGATGATAGATGTGTGTATTGACAACTGTATGATCTGGAGAAATGACAAAAACCGGTTGAAGTGTCGCTTTTGTCACAAACCTCGGTATCATGATACATGTGGCAGAGTACTTGTCCCACATAAATGGATGTGGTATTTGCCCCTAGCTGACATGTTGAAGAGGTTATATCAATCCGAGCGCACTACAGGGCCTATGAGATGGCATGCAAAACATAACTCAGAAGGAGAGATTGCGCATCCCTCAGATGCAGAAGCATGGAAACATTTTCAAGAGGTTTATCCTAGTTTTGCGTGTAAGCCAAGGAACGTATACCTTGGGTTATCTACGGATGGATTCAACCCTTTTGGAAAGCATGGGAGGCAATATTCGTTGTGGCCAGTAATCGTCACACCTTACAATTTGCCGCCAAATTTGTGCATGAAACGAGAGTTTTTGTTCCTCACGATCCTCGTCCCCGGTCTAGAGCATCCTAAGAGATCCCTCGATATTTTTTTGCAGCCATTAATTTATGAGTTGAGAATGTTGTGGAAAAATGGTGTTGAAGCGTTCGATGTTTCCATGCAACAAAATTTTATGATGCGTGCGGTACTTATGTGGACCATAAGTGATTTCCCAGCATACGGTATGCTATATGGATTGTCGACGCATGGAAGGTTGGCTTGTCCGTATTGTCAAGATAACACTAATGCGTTCCAATTGAAGAACGAACGTAAGATTTCTTGGTTCGATTGTCATCGACGATTTCTACCGCATGATCATCCATATCGTCGGAGCAAAACATTGTTTAGAAAGAACAAAAAAAATTTTGATGGTCCACCTCCTGAGTTAAATGAGAATTATATTATGACTCAGTTGAGAGATTTTGGTGCTGAGAAAACAGTTTTATGCGGGGGTAATGGGCATTATCCCGTTGACAGTTGTGGCGAGTACCACAATTGGCACAATAAGAGTATTTTATGGGATTTGCCATATTGGAATGACCATTTGCTGCGCCATAATCTAGATGTGATGCACATTGAAAAAAAAATTTTTGACAACATCATGAACACTGTTCTAAATGTGCAAGGAAAGACGAAAAGACGAAATCACTGCCCCCTTCTTTCCGGTTGGATGCGACTTCAAATGAGGAGTTTTTTTATTGGATTAAGCACGATGTCAAATTCCCAGACGGATACGCATCTAACCTTCGTAATTGCGTTGATAGTTCAAAAGGGAAGTTTTCTGGGATGAAGAGTCATGATTGTCTTGTTGTCATGCAGCACCTCCTTCCATTTGCATTTGAAGGTCTTCTTCTTATGAACGTCCACGCAGCTATTGCAGGTACATACATTTACACGTATTTTTATTTTTATTTGTGATCATTATACGTAAGTTATTTAATTTTATGTCTACTATATATGCAGTGATCGATGCTTTCTTCCGGGATCTATGAACGAGATCACTTACATCAGCCGGAATCCGAAATTTGGGGGAAAACATATCGGTTATCCTTTGCAACCTCAAGAAAATATTTTCTCCTGCCTTTTTTGATGTTATGGAACATCTTCCTATTCATCTTCCTCGAGAAGCAACACTTGGTGGGCATGTTCAATACCGATGGATGTACCATTTTGAGCGGTATATGTTCCCCCTAAAGAAGAAGGTGAAAAATCTAGCTAGAGTCGAGGGTTCTATTGTCGCACAAAGCATTAATGAAGAAACTTCCAACTTTGCCGGCTACTACTTTCCAGCGCAAGTCCAAACAAAAAGTAGACGCCCCGCACGACATGATGATGGGGGGAACAGAGTTAGTTATCCTGTCTATGTCCCCGATATATTTACTCAGATTGGACGACTAAGTGGAAAAAGCAAGGATCGGCGACTATTAGAGGAAGAGCAAAGACACTTGCATATGTATATTCTGACAAACTGCGACAACGTTTTGGAATATGAGAGGTACCTAATTATTATTTTTTAATTAGTTAACAAATTAAGTTTACTAATATATTTTTCTAATGCATTTGTTCATGCATGCACAAGATGTTCATGGCCCAAGTACGCGATTGTTATCCAAATTACACAGAGGATGAGCTTGATGTTGTCAAGCAGAATGACTTTGGTTATTGGTTGAAATATTATGTAAGTGTTAAATGATGCTTTATTATATAATATATTAAATTGTATAACTTATCCTTATATAAACATTATGTCGATTATTGTCCAAATGAAATTTTTAAAGGTTTGTCAGATGACTGCTAGCGGGGTTGATTTTCCGACGTGGTTAGTTGAGATGGTGAAAGGCCCTACGTTTATTGCACAGTCTTATCCGATGTATTGCACCCAAGGGTATGCTTTTAAGGCTCATCAGGAAGGAAGCTCAAAGACAAATTGTAATTTTGGTATATCGTCTCAATGTGGAGAAGTTGTCTACTACGGTGTCCTCCGCAAAAAAATTGGAGGTCCATTATCCGGGAATGATAGACTTGAGGTGCATTGCGTTCTTCTGCGATTGGTATAATCCAGTGGAAGGTCTACGTCAGGACGCATTTGGTGTTACATATGTCCACTCACGAAGGCGACTTCAGAAATACGATCATTTCATTCTTGTTTCACAAGCATATCAGGTTTCCTACATTCGATACCCCCGGGTTAGAAACAAGCAAGACCCTTGGATTACTGTTACGTTGATACACCCAAGGGGAAGAGTTTATGGTGTTTCCGAGCATTACCCTTTGCAAGAAAACGCAATTGGTAACTTAGGTTCGATCGAGCATTCTCTTGAAGTTGACCTCGTGGTTGATTTTACCATGGACGGAGATTACGAGGTATTTGAGGATTATGAGGAAGAGATCGGGGAATTTGACGAGGACTCCGATTCAGCTACGTCAGATTATTCATCGGACTCGGAGTAATTATGTAATAAATGTTATTAATCTATGTATTTTTTTAATTTCGAAACAGAGTTAATTTTGGCAATTAAACGCCTTGTAGTTTTTCTTTTCACAAGTCATGTTGTTTCAAGTCTTTTATTTCATTGAGTCTAGCTGATAGGACCATTATATAAGGTCCCCTTGCAGCCGTGTAATGTTTTTCACCTTTTGATGAAATAAAAACGTAGTTTTCACCTTTTGATGATGAAATAAAATCTTAGTTTTCCCGGCTAGAATGGAAATCCCGGGAAATATATCTAAATACTAAGTGTCCCAAAAGGTTTTTCTCTATTCAGAAATCCCAAAAAATAGTAGCCGGAGATTCTAGACAATTTTAAGTTTTCCTAGATAATTTCGGGTTTTAGCCGGGGATTCTAAATTGTCTCGGCTAAAACTGAAACTGTCTAAATCCGTCGGAAATCCTTCGGAAATTTCCAAAGGATTCAGACAGTTTCAGTTTTAGCTGAGACAATTTCAGGTTTTAGCCGGGGATTCGAAATTGTCTCGGCTAAAACTGATGTGATAAACCTCAAATCCGTCGGAAATTTTCGAGAGATTTCCGACGGTTTAGGGTAATAACCTCGAATATGCCGGATTTTTAACATGTTTGGTCTAGATAAATGTAAAAATACCAAATTAAAACTACTTTCTGTGAAATGTTTTTAAGAATCAAACATTTTGAAGTTTTTAATTGAAACCCTAATCAATCACATAAGTGTCCTTATATGTTCTATGTGTTTTTATGAAAGTTTGAACTCGTTCATCGATCGATTGTTACGAAATCCAAAATAACTTGTTTTGTTTGGTTTTCAAAAGTTTTTCTTATTAATATGAAACAATAATGATAATTAAACACTAAATTTTATGAAATTTTCAAAATCTAAACTCTATACCCTAAACCCGTCGGGATTCCCTCGGAAGTTTCCGACGGATACTAATAGTTTATTGTTTTACACTCGAAAAAATGCCAAGTGTAAAACATCAAACTATCAAGGTATGTCAAAAATCCGTCGGAAATTTCCGACGGGTTTAGATATTTACGAAGATAAGATCGTACGTGTTGTCTGGCCAATAAGAATGCATGCAATTTCAACGTCCGTCGGAAATCCGTCGGAAATTCCGGAGGGATTTCTGATGGATCCTGAAATTAACCAGCGAATTTTAACCGCTAAACGAAAATTGCTCAAAATCGAGGCGGTTAATTAAATTTGATTTCTGACGGATTTCCGAGGGCAAGGGTCCGTCAGAAATCTTTAATCATATCAATGCGATTCGTCTTCTTCTCTCTTATTATCCTTTCCTCTCCTTTCCTCTCTTCCTCTCCCCTCCTCTCCTCTCCTCTCCTCTCTTCCTCTCCTCTCCTCTCTTCTCCTCTCCTCTCATCTCCTCTCGTCCTCGTCCTCTCATCTCTCCACTCCGCCGCCGCCTCTCAACGCCGCTGCCCCTGCACGCCTGCGCCGCCGCCTTTCCACGCCGGCGCCGGCGCTGCCGCCCTTCCACGCCGTCGACTTACAAATGTAAGTCTTCTTTTTTTTTTTGGTTAGATTAGATAGTTTGATGTAGGTTGTTAGATTGTTATTAGATTGTTAGATTAGGTTGTTAGATTGTTAGATTAGGTTGTTAGATTGTTATTTAGGTTGTTAGATTGTTATTTAGGTTGTTAGATTGTTAGATTAGGTTATTGTGGAATTAGATTAGGTTAATTATTTATAAATTTATAAAAAAAACGTTTTTGTAAATTAAATTTATGAACAAAGTTTTTGTAAAATTTATTTATAAATACAATTTTATAAAAATGTTTTTTTATATATATTTATGTATCAAAATTGATTTTAATAAATGTATTTTTAAAAAATGTTTTTTATAAATGTATTTTTTTTAAATGTATTTTTAATATAAATGTATTGATTTTTTAGAAAAATATTTATGATTATTTAGATGTTTTTGTACATGATTTGGTTTTTCTGTTTTTATTTTTGTAGGTCTTACACTCAATTCGATCAAGACCGTCCTGGCAGTCCGAGGCAATCGGGGCGGAGGAGTACTTCCGCAGCTCCGACCTCGAGTACTCTTCCGCCTTCTGCGCCTCATGCGCCTCCGGACAGTGAGAGTGTAGCTCCTCCGGGGATCATGACCGTTGAGGAGCTCGTCCAACAGCCGGGACGAGAATTACTCACAGTTCTCGATCCAGACCTCCGCATTCCAAGATCTACTTGGTAATATATTTTGTGTCTTAATTAGTAATTTTTTTTGTTTAATTACCGATTTTTAATTTGTTTTTTTATAGGTTTGGAATATCCGGGAATGGCATTAGCAAGTCGGTAATTACTGATTCTTGCTACAAAAGAAATATAATTAAAAATGTTAAAATATCTCAAAATATATAACAAAAAATTATAAAAATTAGAACTTACTGCAAACGTGCGAAACCACATGTTTTTTTCGTCTGACGGAATATCCGAAAATTTCTTGTGCGGTTTGTCGAGGATGAAGTGCAACATCTTGCTAATGCCATCGAAGAATATCATCACATCATCCACAAACATCAAGTGAGAAATATTCAGCTCGGAAGTGTTGGGATGATAGCAAATGTAGTCAGATTCATACCGGGACTTGAGCCAATTTTATCTGTTGGAGTGTTAATATGCATGTGTGGCTTTGATTTTGCATTTTATACGTTTGTGAAGTAGAGTTTTGAATACATATAATATATATACTATATTATATTATATATAAAACCGGGTACCATGGTATCGAGTCTGTCGTTTGGTTCGGAGAGATGCCGCCTCCGTAAACTGTTTGCGCCTCTCTCTACTGGACCAAGAGAGTGTTATTGGCGAGCTAGTGGTTGGTCAGCCCTAGTTGCGCTCTCTTTAGTCGGCGACATCGCTATTGAGATTTTCTGCTGCTGTTACCCCTAACCTATATTTATATTACCCTTTGTTTGGTATGGAACATACCGCTACCATATCATTTTTCTGCTGCTGATACCGCCTTTCGTGAGACCAGCGATTGTGTGCACACAAAATGGTACTAGATGATTAGTCCACACTAGTACGCGTTGCTTGGCTAAGACCGCAGGCACGGCTGCCAAAGTGTACCGGTTTTCCGGAGTTAGAATATATATGTATATATCGTTATGCTGCTGATGATTGGCTATTCTGCTACCGTTAGTCCATTTCATTAAAGTTGATAATAAATTGATCCCCTATTGATAGTACATTATTTTGATAATGATGTGAATTGTTTGCAACCCGAAATAGTTTTAGGTGTGCCAGTACGTGAATATTGTTTTCTGCGGAACTAGGTCGTGCTGGTACATAGGTTTTTTTGTCTTAGTTTTGTTCATCGTGCTGATAGTCAATCGCACACGTCGTCTAATTTCCGCATGTCATAATTGAAGTTGGAGAGTCAAGCTTGTTCGTGATTTGTATTCGAGTTTAGAACGACACATCTAGGTTTTCATTTTGTAAAGCGTTGGTTTTATATTTTAATAGAGTTGTATTTAAAAATAACAATTTTCAGTCTTTTATTTATTTTATTTAGTAATGTCTCATCAATTTTCTTGGAATTTTCGGGGCGTTATAGATGGTATGAGAGCATGGTTTTACAAAACCCCGGCTCGAAAACGTTTTCCATTTTTCTTTTCTTTTCTTTACAAGGGTTTTGGGCACAACGAAAATTTCCAAAAATAAAAATTCGAGTTTATGTCATTTTTCTCGCTATAGGATTCTTAGTTTGAATTTCTTTTGTAAATTATGAGTGTTGCCATATGTCCGAGTGTGCGTATTTAATGGTTGGGATAATCATGTTCAGATGGCGAGACGTGGACGTGGTAGAGGTGTCCTCACTCCTCAGGGGCCTATGCCTGCTGCTCCTCTTGGACGAGGTGATTGACCTTATTAAACTGACATGTGTTAATATATAAAGCTTTATTGATACCCTAAGTTAGCTTATTATTATTTACCCTAAATCTTGTCAGAGAGGGGAGAGTCCTTTTTTCTCGTGCTTCTCATTGACAATAAAAACTGTATCTCTATCGCCTTTGCTTTGACCGAATTCATACAACCAAAACGCAAAACAACCAGAAACCAAAACCAAAAGGTAAAAATACATGATTACAACTACAAAGCAAATCAAGGGCAGAAGCCAACGCAGCAAGACCACTCATCACAAGCGTTGGAAAAGAGACGACACGCACATGCGCTGGTGTTCGCGGCGGAGCCGCAGCCGTCGCTCATCCAAGCCGGCACCATGACGATGTCACCGCCGTCAACCTAGAACCACCACGCCGGAAGAAGCCCACCGATGAACTCCATCACCAAAGCCAGATCGAAACCCACCACCGCAGGTCAAGACGAGACAACACCAAAGAAACCCGTTTCAAACAACACCAGGCCATCTAAGAAACACGGGAACGCGTAACCAAAAACCAAAACCCAAGCTAAAGACCTCAGAGAGATCAAAAGATCTAGATTTGGAAATTAAAAAAACTAAAACGGAGGACAAACGAAAAAGAAAAGAGAAGAAAATAAGAGACAAAGAAACCAGGTGCACAACGCCGGCCTACAGCTGGACGCCGGTAAGAAAAAACCAAAGCGAAGCTTTCTGCAAGAGAGAAGACGGAGCTTTTTAGAGAGAGAATTTTTAATTTGTTTAGGCGTTTAGGAGCTGCGAAATATATATATATATATATATATTTTTTTTTCTTTTTCAGCACATGTATGTTTAAAATAAGAATGGAAATTGTTCATGATCTGTTGATTATTAAATGATATTTAAAGGAAATTCTGTAAGTGATGTCAATGGGTTCTTCTAGTCATAAGTTAATGATCGCTTGATCTCTTTCCAATAATAATTAAGTTTTTCTCTAGAATATTATAAGATTTATTGATGCGTTAATTTCACGAGCATACGTTTGATTATTTGGGAATTGATGATAATTCTTGTTGCTGAAAATTCAAAGGTAAAAATTTTTAAATAATGAAAATAAAAGGTTTTTTGCTTATTTTAAAAAAAAAAAAATTGAGAGACTATCGAACAATAAACAGAAAGTTTGTTGCTCAATGAGAACATACAAGATTCGAGAACGTTTTGGACAAGGTTTTTGAGAAGTAAATTGGATTAATATTTCGATTCTCACGAGAGATTTACAAAAACAAGAACAAATAAAGAATAAGTGATTGAGTCTAGAGTTATATTGTAGTTGAAAGTGGTGTAGAGAGTTGGAATTTGGTATTTGGCTCCTTGCTCTTGTCATTGTTTTATATTCCGAGATCGTGTTTAACGTCTCTGTTTACTCCGCCTGATTTGCCATAAATGGTCTTTAAGTCCGAGGCCGTTACGTTTAGGCGGCTTAGCTCACCGGTTTGAACGAGTATTTGGTCTCGGCGGGGTTGAATAACAATTTTTCATTTAATTCCATTTGACCGTAGATGTTCATTCTGATGGGTCTTAAAGCTCGGTCTGTCACCTCGTTACTCATTTGACCTCGTTTGGCTTCCCTGACTTCATTGGGCCTTTTTACCATAGGTTTACTGATATGCTCAAATTAATACCCTAAAAGTACTAAAGCAGTTGTTGTAGTAAGTGTAGGGGTCGAACACAAGAACTCCAGATATCACTCAATAGATTATATAGATAAGAATTAAGCTAAACCAAAAGATGAAATTAAATGCAGGTGCATAAAGTAAACAAGTTGTGAATCAATGGGAAAGAAGATAGGCTCAGGGTATTTCTCAGGAATTCAATGAATGTAGATAAACTAGCTAACAGGATTCAGATTTAGCGCGGTTCTTGAACTCAAATCACTAAAGTATAGCTAACCAACTCTCGTTGCGAAAACTATCTAAGTCTAAATCCTAAAATTCCAAATCTCTTTGCGAATCCTAAAGTCTAAACCAGCTTTTATTTTAAGTTTGATTTGTTCACAAAACAACTAAACCAAATCTCTTTGCGAATAGTTATTTTGCTCACCCTAAGTTCTATCAGGTAATTAATCGCACTCTCGTGCCTAATCAATTATCCTAAGATCTAAGTTCTAGATTCGTCAACCTAGAATTAGCTATGGGAACAACTTATGGTGAAGAACTAATTCAGATGGTGAATCCTAATTATTCAATTAACCTAACATTCAGAGAAAACCCTTATGAGAACCCTGAACCTAACAAGGGATCTACTCAGACATGGAGAATGAAAACAACATGATTGAATAGATCATCAAGAAATCAATAAGAAACAGGAGTTCAGAATTGTCTCTCCAAAAACCAGAGTAGAATAATCATTTGCCAACAAAAGTGGCTGAAAAACCTAATTATAATGCTAAAACACGTTTTGGGGCTTCTTGTAAATAATAAAGTCTTCTGGGCAATTTTGCAATTCTTCAAATCTTCATAAAAGTCGCGTTTCCTTCCCCATGGATGCCGGTATCGATCGATACCTAAGTAATATCGATCGATACTCGGGCAGTGAGGCGCTTCCTTCCTTCATGATATCAGTATCGATCGACACAAGGGGGTGTCGGTCGATACAAGGGCTTTGAATCGGGTACTCAGCTACACGAACTTTGTTTATGAACTTCTTTCTTTTGTCTGAATAAAGAATTTGACTCCATAAACTTTCACCCCTTTTGATCTGATGAATCGATCCCCATGGATCTGTTTTTATTTTTTTTCTTCAAGTATCGATGTGCTCCTTGAGTCCTCTTGTGAATTGTAGGGTTCTTGTTGAAGTTGCAACGTCTCTGCTGAAACATGTTAGTGTTGATCTCGGACCTCGGAGGTCTGATTTCTCAATCCCCATTTGATCTAGGGTCTTCATAAATACGATGTCCGTTGTACTCCATGTATCAATCAAGATTTGATAGTGAACGTTTTACGGTTCGCACAATTACCCACTGTGTACAATGCCCCAATCTAATGGCATGTCATTGCAGCACTTAGGGATCTAATCCATAGGGAAACAAGAACGACACACTAGGAATACAGGACGCTATCTAATCTAAGCGATAATTTGGTTTTGGTTTTGTATCGGACAAATCGAAACATACAAAAACAGAGAAATAAACAAGTAACGAAAGCTAAACACGTTTAATATCAAATTTAGACAAACGAATTCTCGGGTAAAGCTAACGACTCAGGTGATTCTTTAATCTACTCAAGATGCTCAAACATTCGACTAAATATCTCCTTAGGTCTTAGAACACTACTAAAGATTAATCCATGTCCATGGTATTAACCCCTTTCTTAGTCATCAACTGTCATAAACTTCCATTCGTGATTCTATGACTAACAAGCACTAAGCACAAGTCTAATTAACCACAATTCACCTTAGACATCAACGTCCATTGGCTAAGATATGAAAAGCACTCATTAAGTTCGTTCAAGAATCTCCTGAGAACACTTTTCGGGTGACGTAATTCCCTATGTTCTAGATCAACTTTGTCAAGGCTAATCTAGCATTAAGAACACTTAATGAGAAAAGATTTCAAGTAATTTAACTCTTAAACATCAAGAGCAAACCTAGAATCACCCTAATCTACTTTACCCAAGAATCCTAATAGAACTACTCACACATGACTAGATCGAAAATATAAACCGTACACAAGAAAGCCATAAGCATAATAAACAGAAAAGTAGAAGAGGATTCAAGAAAACTTCTCTAGATCATCAAGGAGTTGCAAATCTTCAAGAGACAAGGTTTTTGTTTGGCAAAAGTCTTCTACAATATACAAAGATACCTACATCTGGTCTACAAAAACAAGTTACTAAAGAGGTTTGGTCGACCAAAGTCACCAAAAGTTTGGTGGAATAGTTCAAAACACGTTTTTACACTGTTTTCGGAGGCAGGTTTTTGGTTTGATACGTCTTCAATAAATCGGCCATAACTCTAGCACCACAGCTCGGAATGACTTGAACCTACTTCCATTATAAATCTAACTCAATTATCTAAAACTTTCATGAAGATTTACGAAGCTAAATCTAAATGGAAACCCATCATATGAGTCGATCTTTAAAGCACGTATGGTGGTTTCGGCCCAGAAAATGGTCGCGGTAGGGGATCGATCGATCCAAAAACTTGAGATCGATCGATCTGGCAGTGTAGGTCGATATGGGAATTGAACGTTGTTTGGGATCGATCGATCCGGTTCTGTTTCTCCACCTGCTTCTTCTGCTCGCCAGACTGGACTGTCATCACAAAAATTGGCATAACTTTTGATTGCACCGTTGGAATGGCCTAAAACAACTTCCAAATGAAATCTAATCCATTGATCTATCTTGTGGTAAACGATAAGCTCAATCCATCGGTGGGAAGTCCTTCATCCCAATGTCAAACTTCTGACGTCTCTACATGATCATGCATCTCTATATACCGCAATGACCTTTTATGATGGCTATCCTTACTCCTCCAACTCCTCTGACTCCAAGAACACCTGAAATGGTTCAAACAAGCCAAAAATAATGCAAAGAAAACCTAGGACATCTAAAATGCAATGAAATGCAAATGAGACTCAAATGCATGAAAACAACTAAAAAACTATATAAAGTGGAACTAAAAACCAATGAAATTAAACCTTAAAAACATGCAAAATATGGTGTTATCAAGATTCAAGAGTCTTCATAGTTAGTCCCAACATCAAGACTTACAATCATGATGTCATCTTTGGAGCGTCTTTATCGAAGCAGACTTTTTCAGAGAAGGATATTTCCACATCGGGAAATAGCCCCCCACCATTTTCCTTTTCAGTGTCAGCTCGCCGATGATGCCTCTTGATTGATATGGTTGTCACTCCGAAGAGTTTTGATCCTCCCATGATTAGGTTGATCATTTTCTTCTTTTGACTGTGTTCTTGCTCAATTGGTTCAAGATCATATGGAGCCTCGTCCTTTATCTTTACGGATTATGGGTTATTGATATCGATTTTGCCAAGCTTTTCTTCCGCATACATGTCCGCGAGTATATCTTTCAACCTGTAACATTTCATAGTCGAGGGTCTATATCGTTAGTGATCGTCACAGTATGCCTCCTTATCCTTTCTCAATGTGCCATCGGGCTTCGGTGGTCGATCATCACTACTCCTTTTTGATACTTTTTGAACCGCAAAGGCTTGCATTCCGCTGGATTGATTTCTTTCTCTAGGATCCCTTCTTTCACTTCGAGGAGCAGTTGGGATTCCAGAGGATTGAGGTCTCGAGCCCTTGTAGCGTTTTGCGAGTGCAAGACGCTCTTCTTTGGCTGTTGCAAAGCCCGCACCTCGGTGAAGTGCTTCATGGATTGTGGCTGGTGTATTAACCACCAAGTCATCTCTGAATTTGGATTCGTGCCACAATCCCATTTTTAAGGCTGCTAGAGCTGTCTCATCGTGGACGACTGGCATTCTAGCAATTACTTCTTTAAACTTTGTGAGATATGCTCAGAGGGTCTCGCGAGGTCCCTGCGACAAAGCCCAAAATTCTACTCTCGAGGCCGTCTTCTAAATAAATACATAGTATTATTTCAGAAAACTGACTAAGAGCTGGGAGAAACTGTCGATATACCGTTCTCCCAACCGAGAGAACCAAGGGCAGATCATGCGAGGTGTTCTGCAACGAGTTTACACAATCTGGCATCTTTCTCGAACTCATTAAAATGATCTCCCCCGACTGCAATCCTAAAGGCAGTTAAATGCGATTTAGGATCCGTCTTTCCTTCATAGACTGGAGTTTTAACTTTCCCACATATCTGACTGGTGTGTTCTCAATGCAGATTGAGAACGGAGTTTGCTTAGTTTCCTCGACCACGCGATTGATCTCGGGAGTTGCGCTGGTGGGATTGTGGATTCGTGAATTTACATTTCGTAATCCTTCAGGGTTTTCTGCCACTACTCGATGAGTGTATTCCAATCATGTTGGATCTACATTGAATCTAGGATTCCCGGCGAGTTGATCGCGGTTTCTTATAATTTGCGGACCGAATTGTCTTTGTCTGTTCCTCCGTTCACAATCGGGAGTTAGGACGGGTCTTTGATCCGGATTTCGCTGATGCAAATTAAGTGGATCAAAAGGTGGTGGTGGAGGATAAGTTGTTGGATTTATCCTATGTGGAATATGCTGGCCTTGTATGTTCCTTTGCTCGGCCTTCGGGGTCAAAATTGGTTTTTGATCCGAGTTATGAGGACACTGGTTTAGCGGATAGAAAGGAGGCGGTGGACGAAAAGCCGACTGATCGACCCGTACTCCATCCCTCAATGGCACTTACGCACTTCCACTTACATGCCCTTAGTAAAACAGACTAGTCCCTAAGTGGGACACACTTGGGGATGTGGTGTTGTTTCCGTTACTTCCAAGTGGCACAGTAGGTGTCAATGAAACACCTTGTGTCCCTGGTCTTGAGGAGCCAACGTTGGTAAAACACTGGGCGGCGGTGGAAGTTGTGTTCTTTCTACCTTTGAGCGGAGCTCAACAAATGATTGGGCCAATGCCGCTTGATTCGAAACAAGTTTTTCAAGGTTTTGATTCATCGCGATCATTTCATCGCGATCATTTCCCCTTCAAGTTTTTCAAGGTGACCCTATCTGTGACCTCAAACAATAGTCCATGTTCTTTCATGGTGGTTCTTATGCGCTGGGATTAACTTGCCTATCCCCCTCCTTCTAGTGCCAAACTGTTGTAGCTGGAAATACACCGGTCAAAATTTGTAAATAATAAAATAGAGGGGTTTTTGGCTTATTTTTAGGAAAAGAAGAACCGAGGGACTATCGAGCAATAAACATAGAGTTTGTTGCTCGATGATAACATATAGGATTCAAGAGCGTTTTGGAAAAGGTTTTTGGGAAGTAAACTGTATTATTTCAGGAGAGAATTACAAGAACAAGAACAAAGAAAGAACAAGTGTTTGAGTCTAGAGCTAAATTGGAGTTGAGAGTGGTGTAGAGAGTTGGAATCTGGTCCTTTGCTCCTTGCTCTTGTCCTTGTTTTATACTCCGAGATCGTGTTTAACGTCTCCGTTTACTCCGTCTGATTCGCCATAAATGGTCTTTTAGTCTGAGGCTCCGACCGTTACGTTTAAGCGGTTTAACTCACCGGTTTGAACGAGTCTTTGGTCTCGGCGGGGTTGACTAACGATTCTGCATTTAATCCCTTTTGATCGTAGATGTTCACTCATATGGGTCTTTCAGCTCGGCTCGTCACTTCGTTACTCATTTGACCTCGTTTGGCTTTCCTTACTTCACTGAGCCTTTTTACCATAGGTTTACTAGACCCAAATTACTGGGCCGGAATTTTAACCCCACAATAGCGAAGCGAACTATTTAGATTTATTTTTGTTAGCCATATCATGGAATTGTTTAAAATGTCACCCTTCAAAATTAGATTGATAACAGATTCCAAACCAGAGAAGGGAACACATTCATAATCTATTGGGAATCAACCAAGAAGGAGGTGAAGGTGTATATTTGGGATTGCCAAAAGTATTTGAAGGATCTAAGGTATCAATCTTGAGCTACCTAAAAGAAAGAGTCTCTCTGAAAGTAACAGGATGGCAGAATCTTTTTCTCTCTCAGGCTGGGAAGGAGGTTTTGCTCAAATCTGTGGCTTTTGCCCTTCCAACATACACAATGAATTGTTTTCTCCTCCCCAAAACAGTGTGCAAGCAGATTATTGCCACCATGGCCGAGTTCTGGTGGAAGAACAATAAAGAGAAAAGGGGATGCATTGGAAGTCATGGGACCAGTTGAGTAAACCCAAAAAAGGCAGGAGGCATTGGTTTCAAAGATATCAAAGCATTTAATCTTGCGCTACTGGGAAAACAGTTATGGCGGATGTTGAATTATTCTGCAACACTCATGGCACGAGTCTTCAAGGCAATATACTTCCATAACTGATCCTTTACAAGCCAAACTCGGATCGAGACCGTCATTTGCTTGGAAAAGTATCTTTGCAGCTCAAAAAATAATCAGAGCAGGAGCTAGAGTGGTGATGGTAATGGAATGAAGACCTCAATTTGGACAGCACAATGGCTGGATAGACAACATGCAAGACCTATTCATGCAACACAAATGGTACCTTCACAACTCTATAACTCTCTAGGTTCTTTAGATTATGTAAAGGATCTGATGGTTCTAGGAGGAAGAGAATGGAATAGGGAACTTTTGGGGAATCTTTTTAGTGAAGAAGATAGACTGTTGATAGAGGAATTAAGGCCAGGAGGAGCTCAATGCCAGGATAGATATAGCTGGGACTACACGAAATCAGGGCACTATACTGTTAAATATGGGTATTGGGTAGCCACAAATGTAACATCTGAGGATATCCTACATGGCATAGTAGACCAGCCGAGCTTAGAGCCCCTCTACCAATTAGTTTGGAAAGCAGAGGTGAGCCCTAAGGTTCAACATTTTCTTTGGAGATGTCTCTCTAATTGTTTGTCAGTGGCAGCAAATTTAGCGCATAGACACATTTCGAGAGATCCCATATGTGGCCGCTGTCAAGCAGGTGAAGAAAATGTTAACCATCTTTTGTTTCAATGCCCTTTTGCGTGTCTGGTCTGGGCTATATCACCAGTCCCGGCTCTGCCAAATGATGTAATGGAAAACTCCTTCTACACCAACCTTCACAGTGCGCTCACCATATCACATATCCATCCTCAGCATGGTGATGTGGAAAAATTGGTCCCATGGATAATGTGGAGGGTATAGAAGCACCGAAATGATTATCTCTTTAAAAGAGTGGAGTTTGATGCGCAGCAAACGCTGACGAAAGTACAGGAAGATGCAGAAGAATGGGCTAGTAGGATTGTGGCTGAAGAACAGAGGCCAAGAGGTCACTCAATTGGTGTAAATCGATCTACTTCGACCCCTCCTCCGAACCATTGGCTTAAATGCAATGTAGATGGGGCATGGCAGAAAACCGTAATCGAAGTGGAGTTGGATGGGTCCTTAGAGATCATCAAGGCAGAGTATTATGGCTTGGAGCAAGAGCACTACCAAAAATGAGATCGGTGCTAGAAACGGAAGCAGAAGCACTCCGATGGGCAGTGGAGAGTGTGCTAAGCCTTAATTATCATACTGTCATTTTTGAATCAGATTCAAAGATGTTGGTGGAAGCTCTCTCCGAATAGGATCCATGGCCTAGACTTAGTGCCTTTCATCAAGACATCAAAAGAGGTCTCTCGGGTCTTCGAAATCACAAGGTGGTGTTCTTTCCAAAAGGAGGTAATCGAGTGGCGGATAGAATTGCAAAGTAAACTTTTTCTTTGGAGAATCATGTTCCCATATTGTATTCTATAATGTCTGGTTGGATAAGTCCTTATGTGGAGGATGATAAACATGCGTTGTAATTTGTAAACATATTTGGAGTAATGAAAGTAGTAGTTGAGCCCAAAAAAAAAAAAAAAAAGAATTAGATTGATAACTTGATAACTCTGTTGGAGTGTTAATATGCATGTGTAAAGGAGTTTCAGTATGTAATATATATATTTACTATCTTTATCTGTTGGAGTGTTAATATGCATGTGTGGCTACGATTTTGCGTTTTATACGTTTGTGAAGTAGAGTTTTGAATACATATAATATATATACTATATTATATTATATATAAAACCGGGTACCATGGTATCGAGTTTGTTGTTTGGTTCAGAGAGATGCCGCCTCCGTAAACCGTTTGCGCCTCTCTCTCTCTGCTGGACCAAGAGTGTTTGTTATTGGCGGGCTAGTGGTTGGTAAGCCCTAGTTGCGCTCTCTTTAGTCGGCTGCACCGCTATTGAAATTTTCTGTTGCTATTATCCCTAAACTATATTTATATTACCTTTTGTTTGGTATGGAACGTGCCGCTACCATATCATTTTTCTGATGTTGATATCGTCTTTCGTGAGACCAGCGATTGTGCGCGTACAAAACAGTACTAGATGATTAGTCCACACTAGTATGCGTTACTTGGCTGAGACCGCAGACACGGCTGCCAAAGCGTACCGGTTTTGATTGGCTATTCTGCTACCATTAGTCCATTTCGTTAAAGTTGATGATAAATTGATCCCCTATTGATAGTACATTATTTTGATGTTAATGTGAACTATTTGCAACTCGAAATAGTTTTAGGTGTGCCAGTACGTGAATATTGTTTGCTGCGAAATTAGGCCGTGCTGGTACATAGGTTTTCTTGTCTTAGTTTTGCTCAGTGGGTGATAGTCGATCGCTCACGTCGTCTAATTTCCGCATGTCATAATTGAAGTTGGAGAATCGAGCTTGCTCGTGATTTTTTTCGAGTTTAGAATGACACATCAAGGTTTTCATTTTGTAAAGCGCTGGTTTTATATTTTAATCGAGTTGTATTTAAAAATAACAATTTTCAGTCTTTATTTATTTATTTTATTTAGTAATGTCTCATTAATTCTCTTGGAATTTCCGGGCGTTGTTTTGCTCTTTGCCCTCGTCCTTGTTTTATACTCCGAGATCGTGCTTAACGTTACCGTTTACTCCGCCTGATTCGCCATGAATGGTCTTTAATTCCGATCGTTACGTTCAAGCGCCCTTAATTCACCGGTTTGAATGAGTTTTTAGTCTCGTCGGGGTTGACTAACGGATCTGTATTATATTTTCTTTGACCGTAAACTTCACCTTGATGGGCCTTTTAGCTCGGCTTCGTTGGGCATTTTTACCATTGGTTTACCAGAGTCGAGATTTTCAGCCCACAGCCATAATCATAAGTTAGTGATATTTAATCATTATATGTGATCGACCTTTCAGCTTTAAGCCTTCAACTCTAATTATACGTGGCCGATCTCATCATCAATACAATGCAATAACTTCAAAATTTATATTCAATCACCGTTTCGCTTTACCATTATAAAAAGAAACAATTCTTCACCATTGTTTAATTACCATTATAATTAGAAACGAAAGTATGAATAACATCAAACAAATTTTCTTTGCCATTTACATATTTCTAGCCCTAACATGTCAAGACCATGTCTTAGCCGGCCGCAGAGACATCACAGTTCCGAAGATCTCCGAGTGGCAAGTCATGGTGGTCAATGGTTTGACCACCACAGAAACTCTTTTCATCCATTGTAAATCTAAGGAAGACGATCTAGGCGAGCAAAATCTGCGTTTTGGAGATAGATTTTCTTGGACATTTGGAGAAAATGTGCTTCACTCAACTTTATTTTGGTGCTATATGAGCAAAGATGATGGTCATATAAATGTAAAAGTATTTTGGGATGATGTAATTTTGTTTCATAGATGCAATTGGAAAAACTGTGTTTGGACCGCAAAAACTGATGGCGTTTATCTTTGGAATTCTGCCACCGGTGAAGATGTGTTGTCGGAGAAATGGGAAGTTGGATGGTGAAGACATATTTTCGGCAATTGTCTTATCATAGATGGAAAAAAAAATTAACATATATATTTGTGTTTTCTCTTGTTTTTGTTTGGGTAATTTTTTGATTAGTTGATATCTAAATACGAAACTCATATCTAGCTAAAGTTAAATTTCTACAGTTTTACAATAGAAATATAAATTTAACTACTCAGTCCATAAGATAAATGGAATGCATTTGCATCAAAGATTTTTTTTATTATTATTGTTAAAGGATTTGCATTAATAAATTTATCTTACAATAATATTTTTTTTAAAATACTGTTTTGCAACATGTTTTATTTCATATACTATAACACTACAAAACAAGCACATAAATATATATATATATATTCAATTGTAGCCGGAGACGCTGGGGCGCATTTTGCACCAAAAAAATTGTGATTGTGATTCAATGCATTCATTTCGAAGACTTTGAGCATGTTGAAACACACCCCATTCCAAAAATAATAATAATAAGCTTGTTTCAAAACTTCATAAATCAGTCGGATGAAACATTCTATCGAGTACAACACAGTAGAAATAAGAATGAAAATACTGAAACTTTATTAATAGAAATCCAAGACAAAATATCATTTTGCCCGAAAGCTACAATACCATTTAATTGAATTAATCTTAAAATATTTCAAATCTGAAATACCCAAACCCTCGATGGTCTTTATAGTCTTGTGTTCCAACTCAAACATCTAGTCCTCACGTGCATCACCAATGAGGCGTGATTATAACAATTATCCAATGAAGACGTCCATCTCCGTCCACATGCAATTACAACATTATCAAATAACCCAATCGAGCTATCAATTCCATACTAGCAACCTATACGTCCATTTTATATTCTCGTTACTTACCACTTTTTCAAATTACTTAACTATTTAACCTTTTGACCCCGAAGGCTACCTTACGATCTCAAGGTAGCTAGCTTCTTTCCTACAAAAAAACTCTAGCTTCATACACCCTCCCAATCAAAAATAAAATTATTCCGGTTCCAAATCGTTACACATGTACCTACCACAACTAGCCTCCTTACGTTTCCTTTAGGAGATTCTGAAATTTATATTGTTTTCAAATGGTAGTAGTATTGAAAAACATAAAGAGTCCTTAGATATGGATCTCTTTCCGTCAATTACAATGTAATATCATCCTAATGTATCCCCCTAATGTATTGTACCAATAAAACGTATATAGTATGCTCAACTATAAATACGAATACAGATATAATTATTTTTTTTTAATTATTTCGTTCTCTTATTCATTTTAATGTTTTATGCTTTATTTTCAAATGAAAATTTTATTTAATATTATATTTCATCATAATTTTTTTTCCTTTATCATATGATATCCATTTTAATATATTTTAGAAACTTACAAATAATTATGAAAATATAACGTATATTTTTAAAAAAATATTAGATGTGTGGACATCCATAACCGTTATCAAAACTAACGTGGACATCCACACAATTATGAGAAAATTCGGCAAAATAAATTCTAAACTTTAAACACTAAAAAGATGATAAATGATAGTATTACACCCTAAATACAAAAAGGGGAATACTAAACCTTTCACAGATACTAAACCCTAAAAGGTACTATATACAAAGAGGATACTAAACTGGATAGGGATACTAAATCCTAAATGGGAAATAGCGAATCCAAATTAAATAACGTAAAGTATAACAACCATAAAAAAACAAATAACTATAGAAATCTAAACCCTATATATAGGAAACAAACCCAAAAAAAATGTAACATATAGTACCCATAAAGAACATACAAACGGAAAAAGCTAAACCTTAAATGGAAAATAGCGAACCCAAATTGAAAACGAAAAGTATGGCAATTTTAAACAACATATAATTATAGAAATCTAAACCCTATATATGAAACAACGAACCCAAACCAAGAGGCAACCCGAAGATAGAACCCAAACCAAGAAGCAAAACATTGCCATTGAATAACATAAAATACCACAATTATAAATTGAATAACGTAAAGTATGACAACCATAAATAAAGAACATAATAACGGAAAAAGTATAAACCCTAAATAAGAAATAGCGAACCAAAATTGAATAACGTAAAGTATAACAACCATAAATTAAGAACATATGACGGAAAAATATAAACCCTAAATGGAAAATAGTGAACCCGAATTGAAAAAATGTAAAGTATGACAACCATAAAGAACATCTACTGGAAAAAACTAAACCCTAAATGGGAAATAGCGAACCCAAATTGAATAACGTAAAGTATGATAACCATAAATTAATAACATATAACGGAAAAATCTAAACCTTAAATGGAAAATAACAAACCCAAATTGAATAACGTAAATTACAGACTAACATAAAGAATGGAAACATAAAGAACATATATATAACTATAAAAATGTAAACTCTAAATGGAAAATAGCGAATATGAGAAATAACGAACCCATATTGAATAACGTAAAATTTTACAAAATTATATAAATTTTTATATGTTTATATAAACTTTGATGTGTTCAGCCTGTAAAAATACTGTTAATATTTGGTTTTTCTTAGATCTCTTTTATGTCTTATATATAAGAAATCAGCTTCTTCCGCTCACTTTAACTTGGTATAGAGCCGATTTCTAAAAAAAGGAAAAAAAATTCCAAAATCTCCATTTATTTTTCTCCTCGTTTTATTCTCTCTATCGAGATCTACTATCTTTGAAAAACACAATTTGACTTTGTGTTTGTCTATTAACAACGAAGTCAATTTGATTTTGTTATTCTTCTTGCATGTTTGAACATGTGTCAAGCTTTGACCAATATCACTAGAAAATAAATTGAAATTCGAAAAAATAATTACATCAACTGGTATTAGTCTAACACAAAAGACTTTAACAACTGACAAAACCTATCATGTACATTATAAAGTCGATTATGCAGGAGGGTTATAAAAGTTTTTTAACAACAGAAAATGCTAACTATTTTTGCCAAAATCATAAAGTGCTAGAAAACTTAAGAATCTTGAATTAAGTGACATGTGGTGCAAATTTCTCTTGTTTTGTGTGTATATTATTCTTTTGCTTTTCCTTTCTAGTCACTTCTTTTTTTTTTTTTTTTGCCAAACTGTAAATATTCATATTAATGAAAATTGAGTTTTACAAAAGAGCATAACCCAGCTACTTGCTATCATGGCAAAAAAGAAATAAAAAACATGATAGCAAAATTTGTAAGAAAACCATATCCTACACTCATTGAAGCCACTTAATCATTAAGTCACCAAACTTTCTTTGATGCCTTCTAGCCATGATTGTGTTCTTAACCTGCCTATCAATGTCTTTGAAGATCTAAGAGGGAGGGACATCTTGGTTGTTGAATTAAATGTTGTTTCGCTGAATCCAAATGTTGTCACTACAAGATAACTTGCATTTTCCGACGGCAGTTCCCGTCGGAAATCTGTCGGAAAAGGCCGTTTCCGACGGGAAAACTCCGTCGGTTACCGCTCGTCGGAAACTTATTTATGTCGGAAATCTGTCGGAACATTTCGACGGCCCGACGTCGTCGGAAAGTTGTTGGAATATTTCTGACGGATTACCGACGGCCCGACGTCGTCGGAAAGTTGTCATAATATTTCTGACGGATTACCGACGGCCGTATTTCCGACAGATGTTTGATCGGAATTACGCGTCGGAAAGCTGTTGGAAATATTTCCGACATGATTCCGACGGGCTTTGTTTCCGACGGATCTTTGCCGGAATATTCTGTCGGCAATCCGGGTCAGAAATATTTCCGACAACTTTCCGATTGAATGCAGTCCGACGGATTTCCGACGGACCATTTCCGACGGATTTCTGACGGCAATCTATAAATTGTTTTTTATATATATTTTATAATAATTAATTAATTCAAATTTTTAAAAAATATATAATTATCTAATTATTTAAATAATTTATATAAAATTTTCTTAATTAAAAAATTAAACATAAAAATTCTTAATTAAACATAAAAATTCTTAAAATATAAAATGTGAAATAAATAAAAAATTAGTTCGGAAAGAGATGGGGGAAGGCCGCCTTCATGGTCGCCTGCAAATCGGTGAGCTCTTGACGGGTTGAGTTATGTGCGGACTGCAACTCCCGTGTGCGGACTCCAACTCAATGACTTTCGCGTCACAGTCTTTCACCGTTTGGCTGAACCTCTCGATTTCGTCTTTGTACTCTGAAGCAGCCAATTAAGGGGAATGTCCACCTCTACACTCATCATATAACAGAATTTTAGAAGTGTCTAACATATCAAAAATTCTCCGAGCTTCTAAGTTAGGTTCTTCTCCTCTATCGTCATACTCATCAACCGATGATATACTTTCACGAAATGCATCGTTCACCATCTGAACATGACCTACAATTTCTACTTCCATTGCAGGTTCTTCTAAGCTAGCGCTATCCCCAATGTATTGTTCACTAGTACTAGCATAATCCACCATTGTATCATTTTCTCCATGATAATACCAAATCTTGTAACCTGGCACAAACCCATTACAATACAGGTGTGAACATACTTCATCTATCACGATAAATCTATGATTCCGACAATTGATACAAGGGCAGTAGATTTTACAGTTTTTTTTTGTTTTCTTCTGCGTACCCGCAAATGCCATGAATTCCTACAGACCTTGTTTTTATTCCTCCGTAATTAGGCCCGTATCCGGAATTTGATGAGGCTTGTCCATCCATGATCGAAAATAATTATAAGGATATGAAAAAGACGTTTTGGTAAGGTTGTAGATGAGAGGGTTTTTTTTTTGGTATTTGTAGTGAATGACAGGGGTGGAGACGTTTTTATAAGGAAATTGTGTGCGATTTCCGACGGATTTCCGACGGACACCCGACAATATTCAAACGGCTATGTAACAGCTATATTCTTTCAAACGGCTACATCATCCGTCTAATTTCCGTCGGAAATCCGTCAGAAATATTCCGACGGATTCATGTCGTCGGAACGCCGTCGGAAACTTCCAACGGATTACCGACGGGTACTGCTTTCCGACGGAATTTCGACGGAAATTACCGACGAAATTAAGTCTGTCTGAAATTTCGTCGGAAATGGCTCTGTTTTCTTGTAGTGTGTAGACACAAGTATTGATAGAGCGGAAGCTTCTAGGGATAGAACTAGAGATCCGTTGATTCTAAGAATACCCGGAAAACTAAGGGTTTTGAGAATACTCTTCTCAGTGTTTTATCAAAAGCTCTTTAGTATCTCTCCTTTTTTATTAATTCATTAAAAACTGCATACAAGCATAGGCCTAAGAGGCTATTTATAATAAATTCCAAAACCCTAAAACCTATAAAATCTAGAATAATCTTAATTAATTAAATAAAAGATAATAATAAAGATATTTGGAATATTTCCAAATATCTCACTGCATCAAGTCTCGCCGGCCAAGAAAGATTTGTCCTCGAATCTTCATCTGCGCTGCATCAGGTCTCGCCGGCCACGAAAGATTCGTCCTCGAATTTTCAATCGGGTTTTCCATATCGGTTTGGTTTCTTCTTGGTGATGTTATCTTGGTTGTGCACAAACCGGATCTTGGACGGAACCTTCAATTATTGAATTTGCACGAATCAAAATCGTAAAAGTGTCATCTTCGAATATGAATTCAACATGATCGATAACTAGGACATCATCTTCATAGATGTCATAGATTGAATCACCGTAGATCTCTCTGTAGATCTCGTCGTCTTCATAGGTGTCGTAGATTGGATCACCATAGATTTGTTTGTAGATCTCATGGTATTCTCTCTCGGTAAAAAGACTTTGGTCCTCGAAAGTATAGATGATGTCACTCACCATGACATCCAGAATCGGTTTTTGATTAAGAAATCAAAGAACGCAACTCTGATACCAAATTATATAGCGGAAGCTTCTAGGGATAGAACTAGAGATCCGTTGATTCTAAGAATACCCAAAAAACTAAGGGGTTTGAAAATACTCTTTTTATTGCTTTATCAAAAGCTCTTTAGGAAATCTTTTTTTTTATTAAATCATCAAAAACTGCATATAAGCATAGACCTAAGAGGCTATTTATAATAAATTTCAAAACCCTAAAACCTATAAAATTTAGAATAATCTTAATTAATTAACTAAAATATAATAATAAAGATATTTGGAATATTTCCAAATATCTCGCTGCATCAAGTATGAACCACAATCTTTCGAAGTAGAGAAAGAGAGCGATCTGACCTTTGCTTTATCCAATCCAGAAGATCTGGCCACAATTGGAAGAGCATCGGATGCTGTCCAAGCCTTTGAAGAGCAGCGGATGCTGTCCAAGCCTTTGAAGAGCCCTGCTCCAAATATCAGCACTAAAAACATAATTTATCATCAAATGTTCCTTGTTTCCTCGAAACCAGAAGCAACAGCTTGTGGAGATGTTTAACCCCCAAGAAGCCAATCGAACCCTTGTAGGAAGTCTATTCAACTGAGTCACCTCTTCACAAAGTAAATTTCATGTACTTCAACAAAAAAACTATAACGTGGAAAATGACATTAGATTCGAGTCATCAACAGTTAAAACGGTTTGTCTGACAACATTAGAGTTAATGTATATTTTAGCCAAAATAAGTTAGTGTATGCATAAAATGGCCAAAGTTTGTAGTTCGGATTGTTACCATATCACATATTGGTTATAAAATGGCCAAATTTTGTAGTTCCCAAACACTCATGTGTTTGTCTCTCATCAATCTCTATATAAGTAATTTTTTTTTAAAAGATATAATGGAAAGAAGTAAATTAAAAAGAAAGATACAAAGTTTGTTTGTTTCAATTCTTGTAGCAAAGGACATAACAAATACATTTGTTGTAAAAAAGTTTTTTTTGTTTGAATATAATTTTACATTCAATTCAAAAAAAAATACAAAAATAATAAATAACAAAAAATATGATTAATTCAGAGTTTCTTTGTTTTCCCTAAAATTTAAGCATGTTAAACATATATTTAAATGTCATAATTATTTACAAACAATTACAAATCAATTTTTTTACCAATTTTTCCAATAAATAAATAATCATATTTGGATTATCATTCGCATAAATTGATTTTTTCGTCGAAGATTCACAAATTTTATGAATTTCTTTTTTAACTAAAAAACTTCAAAATAGATTTTAGGTGAAAAATCAAATTATGATTTCATCTTTTGATATCTCTATTTTTTCAAAACTAAAGAATTAGATTTTTTTTTATTTTGAATATGTTATCACCACAATCTTTTTTACTACTCCACAATCTTACTTAACGTCGGAGCTTTTTTAACATTTGTTTGACAGATAAAAAGCTGAGGTTTTTTTGGCCAAAATTCAAAAGTTGAGGATGTTTTTGGTATTTTCCCAAATTTTGGAGAAATTAGAACGACGTTATTTCCTTTAACCGAGTTTTAGAACGGAGATTTAACCTCGTTAAATAGTTCTGTCAAGTTACTTAACGACGAAACTAATTTGACCCAATCAATAAAATTTTGGGATTAAAATAAGAAGTTAATTTAAATTGGGGATTTAACACGTTT
This sequence comes from Eutrema heterophyllum, assembly GCA_002933915.1. NCBI lineage: Eukaryota > Viridiplantae > Streptophyta > Magnoliopsida > Brassicales > Brassicaceae > Eutrema > Eutrema heterophyllum. The sequence goes on from PKMM01020133.1 coordinate 225,427, forward strand.
TTTTAGCCGAAATTTTGAAAATTGAGAATCTTTTGGCATATTTCTCAAATAGGTTGAAACTTAAACGTGTTTCATCTTAAATTATAACCCCAGTTTCTACACATTATTAAGATTTTGTTTGTTTTGAATCAAAGCCGTGTTCGAATATTCTCTAGTTGCTAACATGTCCTAAATTTTGCATTACCCAACCATTTTTAACACCGACATCTTGAGCATATGTATTGACTATTAAGGTTCTTATGTATAGACATATCAAATCAAATATCTCTCTATAGTCTATATATCATCACGCTTTCCGTATCATTCGAAGACTCCAATTACACATGATAAGAGAAGGTCATCTTCTTGCATTATATTCAACACCGACATCATTTTGACAACAAAAACAAAACAAAAAATTCAACACCGACATCATTCTGAGCATTTGTATTATTGACTATAAAGGTTCCTATCAAATAAAATATCACTATATAGTCTATATATCATCACACTTCCAACAAAATAACTCAAAATCGACACCAAAAACCAAACACCATGGATAAGACAAGGACACTGCTTTTCTCGCTCTTGTTTTTCTTCACGACTACGTTATCGAAAAATCTCTGTAACCAAGATGATAAAAACACACTCCTCAAGATAAAGAAATCCCTAAACAACCCTTATCACCTCGCTTCGTGGGATCCCCAAAGCGACTGTTGCTCCTGGTACTGCCTCGAGTGCGGCGACGCCACCGTTAACCACCGCGTCATCTCCCTTAACATATTCGCCGCCCAGATCTCCGGTCAAATCCCGCCTGAAATCGGTGACTTGCCGTATCTTCAGAAGCTTTTCTTCCACAAAATCACTAACCTCACCGGTCAAATCCCACACTTAGCTGGACGAATCTCCGTTTTCTCAGACTTAGCTGGACGAATCTGACCGGCCCGGTTCCTGAATTTCTGGGTCAACTCAAGAATCTCGACTACATAAACCTTTCCTTCAATGACCTCTCTGGTTCCATACCCAGTTCTCTCTCTCTATTACCTAAACTCGGGTATCTTGAACTTAGCAGGAACAAGCTTACAGGTGATCAATCACTCTCTTTGTCTCTATTAGTCGTCGATTAACAACAATTACTTTACTTTTTCGAACTTCAAATTTTTAAAACTTTCATTTAGGTACGATACCAGAGTCATTTGGGTCGTTTAAAGGAGAAGTCCCTGACCTTTTGCTATCACACAACCAGCTCTCCGGTTCGATACCCGAATCACTAGGCAATCTTGATTTTAACCAGATCGATTTTTCCCGGAACAAGCTCAAAGGCGATGCTTCGATGTTGTTTGGAGCCAACAAAACGACAACGCACATTGATTTATCGAGAAACATGTTCCAATTCGATCTTTCCAAGGTTAAGATCCCTAAGACACTTAGTAACCTGGACTTGAATCACAATGGAATCAGAGGGAATATTCCTGTTCAGTGGACCGAAAATCCTCCTCAGTCCTTAAATGTTAGCTACAACAGACTGTGTGGACGCATCCCCAATGGAGGGAATCTCCAGAAGTTTGATTTTTATTCCTATTTTCACAATAAGTGTTTGTGTGGTGCACCTCTTGATAGTTGCAAATAAGCCAAGCTTGTCTCTAGGTTTCTGAATAAAATCGGTTATTGTCTATGAAAAAAATGTAGCATCCGAATTGACCAATAAAACATGAACCAAAACTTGCATTTGACGAATTCATAGCACATTTTCAAAGTGTTTGATTTGATCAGCTACAGGCTACAGCTAGCAACACTTGAGCAGGCCCGGCCCGGCCCATGGCATAGGCAAAGTAGTCGACAGCCTAGGGCCCCAAAAAAAATTATGGTATTTTTTTGACTAATATTTTTTTTTTTGAATATATAATTTTTTTCTGTTTGATTAACCAAAAAACAGGGCCCATTTGAAATTTTGGAGTAGGGCCTCCGATAGGTATGGACCGGCCCTGCGCTTGAGCACCACGATGAACTCGTTAAGATGCATGGAAATTGTTGGGGCTAGCTGGATTATAACTTTTTTGCAAGTACTAAAAATTATATTATTACTCCAAATTTTTCTGCAAGTGCACAAGTGTGCTTTGTAGTATTTTGCGGCTGAACCTACGAGAAAGAGAACAAACTCAAGGAATATATGAGAAGAAATGTGTGTGCTAAGAAGAATTTTAATGTGTGAATTCTAAAAGAAATTTAAACGGTTTCATACATGCATGTTCAAGGATCACTAGAGTTAATTCTACTACTGGTACCTAAAGTCTATGCATAAGCGATGGCTAAACTTAACATTAAGTGACTGAGTGAGCAGAGCCGATCCTGGGATTTCTGAAGCCAGAAGCGGGTACAAAAATTTGGCCCCTTAATCATTTATAGAATCTAAAGCAAAGAAAGCTTTTCCTTTTTCTCCAAAATCTCTCAATTTTTTTCAGTTTTACCTTTAAAATTGTCAATTAAAAACAAACAAAAAAACAAAGAAATAAATTCAACCCGATTTGTTGCTCGTTTACCTCTCACATGTTTCAGTTTCGATCCAGAAGAAGAAGACAAACGACAAATAATATAAAAAGGGGAGACAAACAACAATATCGAAATAAGAAACAAGCAAACAATTATCAAAAAAAAAAAAGCGAAAAAAAACAAAAAAAGGAAAACAAAAACAAAAACACAAAACGTTGCCTCATAGAGTCTCACTCTAAACCATCTACACTAACATATCTTCTGAAAAATTGGCCCCTAAATTTATTTTAGTCTTACCAGCCCTGAAGCACATGTTTTATGGGCTTCTACCCAGGCCCGGTTTTATGAGTGAGCAAAACCTAAGAAACAAGCCATGCAGAAACTGAAATCACATAAAACCAATCATCAAGAGGGTTCATACTCTACATATCCACCCTAACCCATAAAAATGGGAAAAATATTATTTCGGACAGTAAAATCAATACGTATTTTTTATGAAATTTTTATAAAATAATTAAAAGAGAAAAATAGAGAGAAACGAAAATACGCATCTTGACCACCACACTTTTGCAGTTTCACCAGTCTCGAATCAACTTTGCGAAGCTATTTCACTCGCAATTCTCTCTCTCTATCTCGCTTTAATCAAATGTAAAAGACACAAGATTAACGAGTTTCCACAAACTTGTTCGTCAGGATCGGACGGAGCCTGCAAATTCGCTATATTGGATCGCTTACAGGTTAGACACTCACGCGAAAGATAAAGATAGAGGTTACAACAAATGGAGGAACAACAGAGAAGAAGAAGACGGACGAAGACTTATCCAGTTATCCTCTGTTTTCACTTATAACGGCAAACAACTAACTCCAAGGTGACTGCGGGCGGACTCTCGTGCATAATTCTCATTTTGGGCTTCACTTCTGAAGGCCCAGTCATTTTCGGTTTGGCAACCCAGTCGATTGAACCAGACCGGAAATTGAACCATGAGTTTACACGCATCGTCCGTAAGCATGGGAAATTGAAAGAAAACAAACAAAATCTTTAATTTTAAATTAATGGGAAAAACGATTATTTAAATACCAAACTTAAGTGTTTTTGCCAAAAGAAATACACTCTTTAATAAGCAAAAAAAAAAACGCATTGGTCTAGCCAGATTAGATATCAAATTAGTCAACAATAACTGTTGTGTATTTGTCTTCATTGTCGTTACTGTTTCCGTTAAAATTGAAACGATATTGTTTAGACAAACACAGAAAATCCCCAAATCATCTTTCCAAATTCATAATTTCACTATTCTGTCTCGCGAGCTCAACTCCTCCTCTCTTCTCCAATTTCACGATTTCTCTTCTCTAATTCGTTAACCCTTTTCTTATCACCGAAAATCAATTTCATTGAAGATGACAAGAAGGAAGAAGCTAACCCCACGTCGACACATAGCACACGAGTCATCACGTAGATAAGTTGAAGATGAAGCAGATGGAAATGAGCGTGAAGCAATGCCTGAAAATGATTGTGGGATTATCGCTGATGATGCTAGTGATGAGGTTATCGTCGATAATATTGGTGATGAGATTCTCGTCGATGATATCGTTTTAATTTTAACGAAAACAGTAACGATAATTAAAACAAATACACGACAATCCCTTACTAAAGAGTAATTGCAAGATCTATCATTTATTAACAAAATTAATTAACTCACATTTGTAGACATTATACAACCACTACTATTTAACATAAAAAGTCCAATTCACCTTTATCTTTTCTAAATAATTTCAATCTTACATTTTCTCTCTCATGTTACTATTAACACCGGTGGATGATAAAACCGGCGGGCAACGATAACACCAGCGGGCAACGATAACACCGACGGGCAAGGATAACACCGGCCGGCGACGATAACACCGATAGGCGAGGATAACACCGGCCGGCGACGATAACACCGACGGCCCGACGATAACACCGACGGACGACGATAACTTTGTTCTGATATCAAAGTGAGATAACCAATAACACATACTTTCTATGATACGATAACCGGGTTATCACCGATAATTTTTATATTTTCATATTTCACACATTTCTGCGAAATGATAACTGGATTAACACGATAATTTATAATATGATAACTGGTTTAACATGACAATTTCATAAAAATGAACATGATAACTGGGTTAACATGACAATGTTAACGATACTAACTATATGTTAATGATGCTAACAATGATAATTGGGTTAACATGACAATGTTAACGATGCTAACAATATATTTTCTTGATTATGAACAGTGGTCGTCGAGTTTTGATGAATAGTACCATAGTCTGTCAAAATATAAATTTCAGACCAATGACATTTCTGTAATTATTAAAAAAACAAATAATATTTTAGATTTTCTCTTTCCTCCTCTTTCCTCATCACCTAATTTACAAAGTCTAACTACTACTTACCTAATTTTTTCGTCAACTAGCTATATACACTCAATTAACCCATTACTAAATCAACATAAATTTGTGTGTTTTTTGGCTTGTAAAAAAATCAGTATTTTTTTGGCGAAAACACATAAATTCAGTATTTAAATGAATAAATTTAAAAGTAGACATTTTAAAAGATTCGCATCGTACGGAGAATTTAACCTTGTGAACGTGCCCTTGTTTGGCTCCACGTCTCTTGGGAATGGGTCCTACCATACTTTTAACTTTTAAGAGATGAAAAGTCAAATGTATCGTTAATAATAATAATAAATTAGCATATAATTATTCGCGATTCTGTTAGATGGAATATGGTAATAACTAGAACAACGTATTGATAAGCCCTATTAATTATGACCATTTGGTGATCTAAACAAGTGGCTCAATCTGGTAGATGAGAATAACGGTGAGAAACACCTCCTGCTTAAAAAACATTTTCTTTTTATATTACAGAACCAATTTTGTCAATCGGCGGCATAACAACGACTTTTGCATGAGTGTTATGACAACTTGTGTTCATTTTGTTTAACTTGGACGAAAGTTATATTCACATTGTCGCCTCATTGTTGGTATGCATTTTGCTCAATAGTATATTATACTCCCACACATATTATCTGGCGGATCCAGGATTAAATTTTACTGGGGGCATAAATATTTTTTTGACATATTATATTTTATAAATAAAATTATTTTTACATTATTTTTTATTTGTATATTTTTATTGCTTATATTAAATACAGTAAATATATCAAAATGAAATCTTAAGATAACCTATATTTTTTTAATGAAATTTTATATCCAAATAAATTTATTATATATTTTTAATATCTTCTAATACGGCTGGATGTATTATCTAATTAAGATATAAATGTCATATAAATTTAAAAATATCATAGTTTTTAAAATTAAATAGATATTGATAAAAGTTATATCATAAGAAAAAAGGAAATTCATAATTTTTTCACCAATCAAGAAGAGAATTGAAAAACCTCAGTTTTGGCAATTATGTCAATAATGGACTAAAAAAACTATCGTATAAAAGATTCAACATTTGACAACATGAAAATCCATTTTTTTTCAAAAATAATCTTGTTTCAAGATAGGTGGGGGCAGAATAAAGATTATGAGTGGGGGCATCAAGACCTTCATAATTTGCATTAATCGAACATATTTAATGGTGGCATTTGCCCCCAACCTATAACAAGTGGATCCGCCACTGATCTGGGGTCAGTACATCTATAATCTTATTATTTACTACAAATATGTTAATCTTATTATATGTCGACATATTTGACATTTTAAGTAACCCCAAAACTAGATCTTGATTAGAACCTAATGTGAATGATAATCAGGATCGCTGTCAGCAATTCATCATGCTTATCACTTTTAAATTTAATAACAGTATCAAATTTTCAGTTACAAGAAAAAAAAAAAAATAGTATCAAATTTTCAGGTTCACACAATCACACGACAAACATTTATTGTTCATCTCCTTGCAACTTTGAAAGTACAAATTAAAGTATACCAAAATTCTTTTTGAATTCAGCAGCCATATATTCTTATTTATTAATTATTATACTCCATTCATATCTTAAAATTTTGAAGTTTTAGGCTTTAGCCTTTAGATGTTTTTTTTTTTTGTCTTTTTGCTAAAGGGTTTACTTATTCTTTCATATTGATATTTTGAATTTCCTTCATAAATTTATATGATAGTTTCAAATACTGTATCTTATATACTAATTTTTATTTAGCTTTAGTTATGATTTTTATCTCAGAGTTAGAAATGAATTAAGTATATATGGAATTTTGAATATTATTACCATAAAACATTCAAATAAAGTTTATACGAATATATCAAAAACGTGTAAAAAAATATAGCAAGCACGCAACGCATCACCACCGTAGGATTAGTTTTTGGCTCCATGTGAATGGCTTATAGTAATACAGACACGTAAGTAAAAGGTTAAAAGTACGAAAGAAAGAAGAAGTAAGCAACAAAACAAAAGCAATTGATACAAACGAAAGTTCAAAGTCAACGCCTTTGTGTTCAACGTCGCAAATACGCAAAGTAAACGACTCATTTGCTTTGCTCTATCTTGGCCTTCCTCTTCTCGTTGATAAAGAAACCAATCAGAGCAAGGACGGAGAAGATGCTGAAGCAGATGGAGGCAATATCTAGGGACATGTGGCGGCCACTGATAGACTTAACGCTGAAGAGATTGGTTTTCTTGGCCGCGTCCGTGCTCTGTCCAAAGGCAACTTCATGGTCGTTGGCATCAAACGCGTAGGCACGAACAAAGTAAGTCGCGGTGGGAATGTCGCGCTCAAGGGTGTAATTAAATGATTGAGCGGTTTTGACAGTGCTGTCATAGGGCCTGACCACGATCTTGTGTGAGCAGGTCTTGTCCTTGTAGAGCACATCTTTGGTCTTGCGCCATGGTCGGTCAACTTGGCTGATCGGAGCGTAGCATAGCTTTACTCTAATGGACTTAAATTCGGCCTCCTTTGTTGTCGAGTTTAGCTTCCATGTAATGCTCAGCTTGTCAATTCCTGCATCCAAAACTAGAAACCATACAATATTGATCAGCCTTGATGTTATAGTAGTTACTCAATTCTTCTAATTGTTATTTGATTAAATATTTTGAATCTTTTTTCAAAGTAGTTATAACATGTTTTTTTAACGAGGATTGCGAGCCGAAACCTAAACTAATCTCCGATCCAATTCCATGATGACTCGAACATTGGTCTTCGAACATTTTCAAAAAGTTCATAATCTACCAGCGAAACAGCAAATTTGAGCACCTAAAGGTATGACGAAATGAAGGACCGAATGATGGATGTTTTTAAAAGAAATAATATACATACCGACACCTTCCCGGCTGGGTTTCACGGTGACCTCAAATGCACCTTTCTCCAGGTCGGAGAAGAGCCTTTCTTTGGTAGCCCCATGACTCGATTGGATCAGTGAGCAAATGAGAAGTGAAGCGAAGAGGATCTTGTGGATCGCCATGGAGATCCTTGAATCTGAATATTTGGAAATTAAGGCTTATGAGGAGAAGAGGAATATGCCTTTGTTTTGCTGACTTTTATGTTTGATAAGAAAGGTGGGGTGCACATTTCTGTGTTTATATAGTGATTTATTGTATCAAAATATCTTGGGGTTACCATAAACAATTAATAGGGACAAAGTCAACGGTTTTGGTCTGAGATTACCCTTTGAAGACTTGGGAAGATTGTGTACCCTCTCTGGCACAAGTGTCTGTGTTTGTCTCTGTCCAGCTGAGATGATGGCCCCCTAAACATGCCAAAGGATGAGATATGAGTTTCTGTTTAATTATTTATCATCTGAATAATTCAGTTTGAGATTCCATACAATTCTATAATCCATGGACTTATCACCAACAAGATACTCTACATATATATTCTAATTATATCGGCCCCTATGAATCCTCTAGAAGATAAACTTAATCGGTTAGAAAATATATTTTTTTCTAGAAAGAATGTAAGGAATAAGCATTGCACTTCGGTTTAGTGCAAACTTCTCTTTTTTTTGAATAATTTTCTTATACCTCAAAATTTTGAACTATAAATAAATGTGTATATATCGGAAACATAGTTGTTAGGCGTGATTTTCCGGCTATCAATCCGACCATGACATGTGGATACCAATTATTTGGAGCTACCTGGTTTAAGATCGACGAATCAACATGCCCAGTGCCTCGTCTGCTAACGAGGGGCTCCGAAGCCTCAATACAAGGTTGACGTCGGAGAAAACTTTCTCATCCAGTAAAACGCAGCAGAAATAAGAATTAAAAAAATGCCGAGACTTTATTAAATAAATCCGAGACAAAAATTTCATAATGCCCAGGAGTTACAATACCGTTTTATTGAAATAATCCAACAAAATTTTCCAAGTCCGAAACACCCAAATCCCCGGTGGTTTCTAAAGTCTCGTGCTCCAATTCGAACAACTAGTCCTCACATGCATCACAAAAGAAGCGTGTTCGCTTCGAAAACGTAGGGGCTCCGGGGTGCTCGCTTCGATTTCCGTTGGGAGGGGCCACCCCATAAAGTGGAGTATGTTAACCGGTGAGTCCCACCCTAGGGTGGATGTACGAGTCCCACCCTGGGGTAGATGTACGGGTCTACGGGCCCATAACCATCATGATCATCAAAAAAAAAGAAAAAAGAAGCGTGAACAGTGAGGACACTCATACCGCCCACTGGGGATTTGGGTGTTTCGGATTTGGAAAATTTTGTTGGATTAATACAAAATAATTAAGTTTTTGGAAAACGCAAAAAAGACAAATATTTAATGCAGCTAAACGAACATCATTCTACAACTCCATCTGGATGGAGCATCTAGATGAGTAAACAAACATGACCTAATTCTTATAAAAATAGAAACATGTAAATAGAAACGAAACTATCCAACATCGACAATAGGAGAAGCAGATGACTGAAAACATTTCCTATAAATATTACTTGCTTAACTCGGCATATCTCAAACGGGACTTTCGCCTAGCTAGGGCTGAGCCCATTATGGACTCGTTCAAGGTCCATTATAGTCATATATAAAAAAAAAAAAATTGGCGAAAATGCATGATTTTAAGCGCTTAATTTTATTAAGCGGCTTATTAATCAGTTATCGATTATTATGACCAATTTGGTCATAATCGTGGCGGATAAGCTTCGATCAGCGTTTAAGCGGGCGATTAAACGTCAAGGTGCCCGTCTGATGTAGCACATCTCCATTTTTGTGTTATCCGGCTCTTCGTTTGTGTCGTTGTTTTATTTATTGCTGGGCTTTTATTTTATGTCTTGGATTTGGATTTTTAACTTTAAGTTTATGTCGCCTAAGAGATGCTTTGTTTCCAAGTCTTTTAATTAGGGTTTTAGCAAACTAGTATAAATATCTCTAAGCTTGTAACGTTGAGCCTTGATTTTTGATTAATAAAGAGAATTTCTTCTCAATTTCAAGTCTTCGATTCTCTTTGTTCTCTCAGGAAGAAAACTTGAGATCTAAGCAACAAGCGTCATCGAAATCCATTGATTTTTGAGAACTCTTGTTTATCCCGCTGCAACAGTTGGTATCAGAGACAAATCGATCCAAATCATGCCACAGAACAAGAATCTTCAACAGCAACTGGAGAAACATAACGACGCGTTTCGGGGAGCGCTAGCTGAGTTTCAACAAGACTTACGCAACACGTTGCGAGTCACGATGGAAGCGGCCATACGCACATCTTTTCAAGCGCATAATCAAGCTCCGGGTTTTCCTCGTCGTGAAGAACGACTCTTCGAGGATAATGACGAAGAGGAGGTCTTTGAACACAACCCGTTCGAAAGGTTTCGTGAGCAACTGCAAAGGGATGAAATCGTGGCTCCAAGAGGTGAAAATCGCCGTTGGGAATCAGGATTTAAACTTGATTTGCCCGAATTCTCAAGTGGTTTACAAGATGAAGAGCTGCTCGATTGGATCAGCGCTACAGAAGAACTTTTGACGTTCAAAGAAGTCCCTGATGCGATGCGTGTTCCACTTGTGGCAACACGTTTCAAAGGACGAGCCTCCGCTTGGTGCCAACAAACAAAGGACAAACGTGATCGTGCTAGTAAGAATCGTATCACGTCGTGGAAAAAGCTAAAGAAAAAGATGATGAAAGATTTTCTACCGTTTAACTATTCCCGTACGATCTACACACAGTTGCAGAACTTACGCCAATGAGCTCGATTTGTTGATAATTATGCCACATATTTTTTTGCGTTGCTGACTCGTAATAGTTTGCTGGAAATGAAAGAACAGTTGCTTTCACGGTTTATTAGAGGGTTACGACAGCAAATACATATCACGTTACTCCAATTTAACCCCAACAGTGTATCCGAAGCTCACCAACATGCTTTGCTTATTGAGCAGAACATTCGGGCATCGTCAAATTGGGGTTTAGTGGGCTCTCGTACTCGTATGGATTCATCACGGTCATTGACTCAACCTGCAGATGGGGTACTTCCTCCTCGGATTTCTGATAGCAATCAAGGAGCATTGGCACCACGAAATACGCCAGCGCCAACGCTTAAATGCTTTGGATAGTAGCATAATAACCGAACCGAAGGAAACCGAACCGAACCAATCCGAAATCGATGGTTCGGTTTGGTTATGGTTACTTCACAATAACCGAATGTTTTATTTTTGATATCCATTGGTTATGGTTCGGTTCGGTTATATAACTGATAACCAATGGATATCCATGGATATCAAATACTAAAGTTCAAAAACTTAAAAATATGTTTACCTCCCCCAAGTATCGAACCGCAGACCACCAAGTCTTTTACTTAGTGTGCAACCAACTAGACCAATTTTGAAACTTGACAATTCATTACATTTTATATAACATAAGGGAATAAGAAAGTTTCGGTTAACCAAAATAACCAAAATTTAACCAAAATAACCGAAATATTTCCGAAATTTAACCAAAATATTTTGAAATTTAACAGAAATATTTCAGTTAACCGAAATAACCAAAATATTTCGATTACCATTCGGTTCTTAATTTTGTTAACCATACCGAACCAAACCGAATGGTAACCAAACCGAAAACCGTTCGGTTCTTATATGGATAGTAAAAGACATAACCGAACGTATCCAAAAACCAAAATAACCGAACTGAACCGAACCGAATAACCATATGCGCATGACTAGCTTTGGATGTGGAGAACAAGGGCATCGACAATCTACATGTCCTAAGGCTGGACGACGTGGTCTTTATGGGGATGAAGAACCAGTCTATGATACTTATGGAGAGGGTCCAGAAGACGTCATAGTGGATGAGCAGATCGCATGTGACACATGAGTTAACCTTGTGTTACGCAAAAACTGTCTCTTACCACAGGGAATTAAGGAATCATGGTTGCGTACCAATATCTTTCGATCGTCATGTACAATACGAGGAAAGGTGTGTCGCTTTATCATCGATTCATGGAGCTGTACGAATGTCATCTATGAGGAAGCGGTCCACAAACTGGCGCTTTTTACCGAAGCACATCCGTCACCATACAAGCTTGTGTGGTTAAATACGACGATAGAGTTGCGCATCTCCAAACGTTGTCATATGCCTCTCTCTGTGGGTACTAGTTACAAAGATCTTATTTGCTGCGACGTGATTCCAATGGACGTGTGTCACCTTTTTTTGGGTCACCCATGGCAATAAGACCGACGCACATCTCATGATGGTTTTGCGAATATTTACACGTTTTCGTTTGAGAACAAGCGCATTACACTACTTCTGACGCATGATAATGATGCATATGTGGTCTCAAGTTGTGACTTACCATCTCCACCAACAACATCTTTGTTTGGCAAACCGATTTTACTCATCACCAAATCTCAAATTGTTGAGGAAATTCGCTATGCCGATGTGGTTTTTTTTTTGGTTACGACACCGGTTTTAAGTCAGATTGTTTCGGATGCACCGCCTGAGTTCAAAGAGTTGTTAACGAGTTTGTTGATGTGTTTCCAGATAAGCTACCGTGTGGATTACCACCGTTAAGGGATATTCAACATTGTATTGATCTTACGCCTGATGCACCACTCCCTAACCGACCGCATGAGTCCAAAAGAACTCGACGAACTGCGACATCAAGTGGAAGAATTGTTGGCCAAATGATATTTGCGCGAGAGCCTTAGTCCGTGCGCCGTACCAGCGCTTTTGATTCCAAAAAGATGGTTCATGGCGTATGTGTGTGGATAGTCACGCAGTTAATAAGATCACAATGCGCTACAGATTTCCTACTCCTCGCCTTGATGATCTTCTCGATCAGATTGGTAATGCATCCATCTTTACTAAGATGGATCTTAAAAAGTGTGTTTTCGGTGTCTCTTAGGCCCTGTTTCTCGGCTACATTGTCTCTGCTCAAGGACTCGAAGTGGATCCGGCAAAAATTTATGTGATACGCACTTGACCAGCTCCTACTTCGATCACAGAAGTACAAAGTTTTCACGGCCTTGCATATTTTTTATCGTCGATTTATGCCTCACTTCAGCATCATTATGTCTCCTATCACTGGTTGCATTAAGTCTCCATCCTTTAAATGGACCGTTGAGGCAGACCACGCGTTTGAGGCTATTAAACTAAAGCTTACATCTACTCCGGTTTTGGCGTTGCCCAACTTCTCTTTACCGTTTGAGCAACATTCTGACGCGTCGAATACTGGCATCGGGGCAGTTTTGAGCCAACACAGACGCCCCATCGCGTTCTTTAGCGAGAAAATGGCTGGTCCTCGTGGTCGTTACAGCACATATGATGTCGAACTCTATGCAGTGGTTCAAGCAATTAAGCATTGGCGCCATATATTTTTCACAGGGAATTTGTGCTCTTCACGGATCATGATGCACTAAAACATATGGGTTCTCAAGATAAGGTGTCCTCTCGCCATGCCTCTTGGTTCGCTTATCTTCAACAGTTCACTTTCGTGATTAAGCATAAGGCTGTTTTACTGAACAAAGTAGCTGATGCCCTCAGACATCGCCATTCTTTGCTTACTACACTCCATACTACGGTTACAAGATTTGTATCGTTCCCTGAGCTATATCCACTTGATCCTTTCTTTGGAAAATTACGGGTTGATGCACAAGCTGGGACGAGTGATGATTACTTTGTATTGGATAGGTTTTTGTTTCGAGGCATGAAATTGTGCATTCCCGAGTGTAGCCTTCATCTTCAGATCATAAAAGAGCTTCACAATGAGGGTCACGTCGGAAGAGATCGAACATTACAGCTTGTTGCTGCATCATACCTTTGGCCGACCTTAAGGCATGCCGTTGAGCGTTTTGTTGCTGGTTGCAATGTGTGTAACACATGTAAAGGCCATGCGTCAAACGCTGGGTTATATTTGCCTTTACCAATCCCCACACAGCCTTGGACAGACATGAGTATGAACTTTGTTCTTGGTTTACCACAAACGCAACGAGGCAATGATTCGATCTTTGTCATTGTCAATAGGTTCTCTAAGATGGTTCACTTTGGACCATGTAAGAAGACCATTGATGCATCACAGGTCGTATCGCTTTTCTTTCGTGAAGTTTATAAGCTGCATGAGTTGCCCCTGTCTATCGTATCAAATCATGACTCTCGATTTCTCGGCCATTTTTGGCGTTCGTTTTGGAATCTCTTATGCACAAGCTTGGACATGAGTACAACGTATCACCCTCAAACGGATGGACAAACATAGGTGACTAATCACGCTTTGGGTGACTTGTTACGCTACTTAGTTGGAGATTACATCAAATCATGGGATAACGTCTTATGCCAAGCTGAATTTGCACACAACCATGATGTTAATCGGAGTACAGGTTTCAGCCCATTTCGTGTTGTCTATGGCTTGACTCCGAGGGCCCCTCTTGATCTTAGCGTGGCACCAGACCGTACTCGTTTCCATGGTCAAGCTTGTGATGTGGTAGAAGAATTTGTGGAGTTGCACAGGTCTGTAACAACTTGGAATTGGCGACAGCCAAGTACAAATCTGCTGTTGACACTCATCGTCGAGAGCTTCAATTCAAGGTTGGTGACAAATTTTGGGCAGTCCTCACCAAATATAGGTTCCCACACCATACGTACAATAAGTTGAAAGCTCGAAAGATTGGACCTTTAGAAGTCGTGGAGAAGATCAACAACAACGCATACCGCATTCGACTTCCACCAGACATGCACACGGCTGATGTATTCAACGTCAAGCATTTGGTACCGTTCCATGAGAGTGATGCTATTGAAAATTCGAGGTCAAATTTTCTCCCTACACCGGGAGACCATATGTAACACATCTCCATTCATATAATTATCCGGCTCTTCGTTTATGTCGTTGTTTTATTTATTGTTGGGCTTTTATTTTATGTCTTGGATTTGGGTTTTTTACTTTAAGTTTACGTCGGCTAAGAGATGCTTTGTCTCTAAGTATTTTAATTAGGGTTTTAGCAAACTAGTATAAATATCTCTAAGCTTGAAATGTTGAGCTTTGGTTTTTGATTAATAAAGAGAATTTCTTCTCAATTTTAAGTCTTCGATTCTCTTTGTTCTCTCAGAAAGAAAACTTGAGATCTAAGCAACAAGCGTCATCGAAATCCATTGATCTTCGAGAACTCTTCTTTATCCCGCTGCAACACCGTCTTTTTGAACATGGGTTTATATAAGCGTTTCTTGTTTCAAGGTTCATTGCAACTTTCATGAAGCTATACCCGTGGATGAAAGCCTATGAATACGGGTTTTGCATTTTCTTGCTTACATATTGATATAATCTGATTTCCGGGTTCAGAACATGGCAGTTCATAGAAGTGGATATCTGCCGATTTCTGCTTATAGCTTTGGGCACTGGTGTTAGTTTAATTGTCAATATGTTTAGGTATCATATTTGGGCTGTAGAGGATCTTCGTAACATTTAGTAGCTACAACTTTTTTTTTGAAGTAGATATTTTGGAAATTTTATTTTATAGTTTTTAAAAACAAAAAATAAGGTGGACGCTAAGATAACAGATAGAGAAGTGAGTAAAGCTAACTTTATATATATAGATAGATAGATGATATTTATATTTTTAGAAAAAAAAAAAAATTAAAACGCGACTTGGAATAATGCTCAGAGGAAGTAATCATTTCGGGCTTCAAGAGACGATTTTAACTTTTCCTTTGCGCGTCGTGAAGAAACCATTGAGATAGAGTTCTTGACGTTACATTATTCCAAACTATATCAGTTACATATAGTACACTGAGTAGAAATAGAATTACTATATTAATTAGTCTGTTGGTGAACGGCAACGAAGTAACCATTTTCTACTGGTCGCTCCTATTTTATGTTCACATAAGTGCAACCATATGTAGCAAAGCTATAGTACGTCCAAATATATAAATCATAGTATGCGATGTTTACCATATGTCAAGTTTTGAATTTAAAAGAAAAACAAATTTTGCGAAAATTGGATAAGTGAATCAAAGTTAGTATATGTGATTCTATTTAACATATTAATATATAGGTAAAATGCGATTGCATTCTATATAGTATGAGCCTATATATAACACACACACAAAAATAGTATTGAAAAATAGTATGACTCTATATATGTGTTATTCTATTTATCATCGCAATATACGTAGAAGAATAGATTGTGATCGGAAATTTCCATCAAACTCCCGAAATTTCCCCGACAAATTTCCGATGAGATGATACTTTGTCGGAAAATTCTCGATAATTTCTGACAATATTTGCTTCTCGGTAAATAGTCAAAACTTTTGTCAGAAAATTCTCGGTAATTTCCGACGATAGTAGCTTCTCGGTAAATAGTCGTGAAGAAAACAAAGATTGTATATTGGAGAAGAAGTTTCTGATGATTTATTCACAAAGACAATACAAGAATATATAGCTCCAAGAGCGTATCTACATTCCTAAAGAATTACATAGAGAATCAATTTACAAGATAAATTTTAAGATAAGAAGTTAAGTGTGATTGATATCGTATCATTGACTTGACGAGATATGATACAATATGCTATTATTCCCCCTCAAGTTGGAGCATGCAAATCAAGGATGCCCAGCTTGCGTCGAAATGATTCATATGCTTGTCGACCCAAGAGTTTAGTAAAGATGTCAGCCAATTGTTGAGACGAGGAGACATGATGAGTAGTGATTAGAGATGTCAATATGGGGTTTAAGCTAAATTCATTTTTTTGTCGCTTAATAGCATTCCCGTTGTCGATGATGAAGATGGTTATTCTGATGGTGATTCTCGATGGTGCTTTGTTGCATTTGGTGATGGCTCCTACACGGAATCTAACCAGGGACGAAGAGCTTGGAGCGATATCGGACGATGATGACTCGCCATCGGGAAAGCGATCTAAACTCGATCGATTCCCTCTTAGCCGGTGGGAACTCGCGGTGTCTCTCGGTGTCTTCCTTGTTTTCTCCTCCGGACTCTGCTGCATCTACATGACCATGCATGCTGCAGAATTTGGCAAGCTCAAGCTTCCAAGAAGCATCGCTGATCTCCGCTTTCTCAAGTGAATTTTGTTCTTCCCCCTTCACATATGCTTACGATTCAATTTGTGTAGCGTAATCGGAGGATTCACTGATTAGGATGCAAAGTCGTTAAGATCTTATTCCGAATTTGGTCAATTTTGAGCTTCGTGATAGCGATTACTCATGTATATTTGATAATATTGACCATTGTCATGATTGGATTTGGGCATTACGCTTATGATTTCAACTAATTAACAAATCTGCAATCTTGTTTGTTACAGAGACAATCTAGCAAACTATGAATAACACTTTTGCATTTGCTCGGATGTCTAGCTAATGAGATAATAACAAGCGAGGATAAACAAAATAATTGATACTTTTGTCATGAAACTAGCTGCGCATCTAGTAGATCCTTCACGTCCTGGGGATTAGTTGTACAACTTACAGGTTTGACCATTAATTATGTCTTTCCTTCTTGGTCTCTCTTTTTCATAGGCATGGACGTATTTATAGACAAGAAGTACTCTCTTCTCTGTGTCATACAAGGTGGAACAAAAGATATGTTCAAAGATCAGCCAAAGGATACTCTGACATGGAAGTGTGTGGACAGTGATGTTCTTTCTACAATGGGACTGACATCGGCTGTTAGAAGGGTACCTCCTTTTCCTTTTCAAATCATATAAAATGTTGATGCTTGGATGTGAAACTATAGGTGATTGTTGAGAAGGAACAAGTTTTGAAATAGACAATAATTTCATAGGTTTTGATTTGAGCTTGTCAAAATTGATTAAGGCAGTGATTTCATCATAGGGTGATTTATGATTGTTTGATTTGAGAACTCCATGGTTAAAAGTAAATATTTAAATTTAAAACAATATCTCTTCTTAGTTTGAATGTGTTTAAATTTCACCAAGCAATTGTTCAGACGATAGAATTACATTCTTTAGTTTCATATATATATTTTTTTTTGGTTTGAAACAAATATGTTCTATTTTTTTTGTTTCTTCTTATTAAAACTCAAACGGAACGAAGATTGTACCCATAAAGACAAGGAACCCGCGGGTTAGCCCGCAAACCCGTAGAATATAGGCGGGTTGGGTTTGGACACATCATTTTGGGACCGCGGCCCGCGAGGCCCGAAAAAAAATTAAAATCGCATCGGGTCAGCCTATTTGGATGCGGGCTGGCCCATCCGACATCTCTAGAACTAGTGATGGTACCTTTTTGAATTTTGTCTCGAACAGCATGACAGTCATTTTCTATATGTTTTGTACGCTCGTGAAAGACTCGGTTTGTGCTTATATAGATCGCAGACTTGCTGTCACAGTGAATGCGCATTGGCTGGTCATGAGAAACACCGAGTGATTGGAGAACATTCTTTATCCATAAGAGCTCATCACGTAGAAATGACATTGATCTATACTCTGCCTCAGCGGAAGATTTGCTAACGGTGGGTTGTTTCTTCGTTTTCCACGAGATAGGAGATTCCCCGAGCTGAAAAAAACAGCCTGTGACTGAACGACGAGTCATTGGGCAACTGGCCCAGTCGGAATCAAACCAACCGTTGATCTGAAAATCATTCTTAGAACTCAAGAGAATGCCTTGACTAGGAGTTCCTTTTATGTATCGGACCACACGTAATGCCGTACGTTGCCAATGGTCTTCTCGTGGTTGTTGCATAAATTGTCCCAAGATGTGAATCACAAAATGCTAAATCTGGTCTTGTGACAGCCAAGTAGATGAATATGTCAATCAAACGTCGATAAGGAGCTGGATCAGATAAGGGTTCCGATGTCGAGAGAGCCAACTTGTGTTTTCCTCCAAGGGAAATGGAGCTGGTTTTGCACCCAACAATCATGTCTCATAAACGATGTCCAATGCATACTTGCGTTGACTCAGATAAAAACGAGTCCGATTCCGAGAAACCTCAATTCCCAGAAAGTGCTTCAAGTGACCAAGATCCTTCATCTTGAAGCATGTGGAGAGATAGTTTTTGAAAACCTGTAAAGCGATGTCATTGTTGCCCGTCAAAATCATGTCATCAACATATATAAGCATCCGTATATGAATTTCGTCTTTATCAAATGTGAAGAGAGAGTATCAACGTGAGATTGCTGAAATCCGTAATCACGAAGAGATTTCGTAAGCTTCTCAAACCAACATCGAGGGGCCTGCTTTAAACCTTAAATCGATTTCCGCAAACGACATACTTTCTTCTCATCTTTCGGATAAAAACCAAGAGGTGGCTTCATGTACACTTCTTCGTCGAGATCACCATGAAGGAAGGCGTTGTGTACGTCCATTTAATAAACCGGCCAAGCATTCCCAACAGCGACTTTGAGAAATAATCGAATTATCCCCATTTTCGCAACTGGTGCAAATGTTTCCCCATAATCTTTGCCTTTAATTTGCTTATTACCAATAGCTACTAACCTCACTTTGTATCGTTCTATTGTTCCGTCAGAATTGTATTTGATCTTATATACCCACTTGCTTCCAATGGCACGTTTTCTAGGAGGTAAATCCTCTAACGTCCATGTTTCATTCTCCTCAAAAGCATTGACTTCAGAGCCCATAGCATGTCGCCACCATTTGTTCTCAAACACCAACTTAAAGGATTTTGGTTCAACGTTATCAGTAATTGCAGCGAGATAAGCGCGATGAGAATCTGAAAATCGAACACATGAGACATAATTTGCAATCGGATAATTCGATTGAGCACCTGATTTTGTGAGCAGCTTGCTCTGCGCAGTATTGGTCACAAAATTTCGAAGAGTGACTGGTGGAATCTTCTTCCTCTGACCTCGATCCAATAGCTCATGTGGCGGTAGAGTGACTGCTAGTGGAGATGGCGGTGGAGTCACATATATAGTTGGAGACGCCGAAGTCGAATTAGAAGAAGATGTCGTTGACGCCGGAGTCGAAGCGTGAGTCGGAGACGTGTGTGTCGGAGATGAAGTCTGCAATACTTCTTCTGTGATTGAGCTTTATATTGGGCATGTTGTGTTAGACACAATTTTTGTGGGCCGGTTTTCTTCTTCTTCTTCAAACGGGTCTGTGTAAATTGGGGCCCACAAGACTCTTTCTTCTTCGTTGATACTTGTCGGAATATTCAGTTCATTTGCAGCGAAGGGAAACTGATCTTCGTAGAAGATGACATCACATGACACAAAAAATTCTTGTTTTTCCAAATCATACAATCGCCACCGCTTTTTGCCGTATGGATATCCAACAAACACGCATTTCCGACTCCTCGATTCGAATTTATCTCCTTTGTGTGCTTGATTATGTGTGTAACATAAACTCCCAAATACTCGTAGATGCTCAAAATCAGGCACTTTCTGATACATCTTTTCAAACGGAGCTCGGCGTTCTGTTTATTAAGTAACCCGCCGTGAGAATACACTCACCCCAAAATTCGATTGGCAGATTCGCTTGGAAACGCAGAGCTCGAGCTACGTTTAGTATATGTCGATGCTTCCGTTCAGGTCTTTCGTTCTGTTGTGGCGTTCCCACACAAGATGTCTCATGGAGAATGCCGTGTTGGTTAAAATAAGTTGTTAAACTTGTAAATTCGGTCCCATTGTCACTTCGAAAGCTTTTAGCATTTTTCTGAAACTGTCGTTCAACCNTCTTGCGTTATGTTTCCATGAAATTAATTTTTCTCTTTCGAGGAATTGTAGGAACAATGGGACGAACAAGAGCCGACACAAAGAACGACGAAGCTCGTAGATGCTCAAAATCAGGCACTTTCTGATACATCTTTTCAAACGGAGCTCGGCGTTCTGTTTATTAAGTAACCCGCCGTGAGAATACACTCACCCCAAAATTCGATTGGCAGATTCGCTTGGAAACGCAGAGCTCGAGCTACGTTTAGTATATGTCGATGCTTCCGTTCAGGTCTTTCGTTCTGTTGTGGCGTTCCCACACAAGATGTCTCATGGAGAATGCCGTGTTGGTTAAAATAAGTTGTTAAACTTGTAAATTCGGTCCCATTGTCACTTCGAAAGCTTTTAGCATTTTTCTGAAACTGTCGTTCAACCATGGGAAAGAAGTTTTTTAGTTGTGTTGGTGCTTCTGTTTTATCAGAAAGAAGATGAATCCAGACACACCGAGAGAAATCGTCAACAATGGTTAAGAAATATCGTGCTCCACAATGCGATGTTGTCCGATACGGACCCCACAAATCAGAATGAATTAACTGGAAAACTTCAGTAGTTTTATTGATAGTAGTCGGAAAAGGAGATTGAGTTTTCTTTGCGCGGAGACAAACATCACACGCTTTATTCGAAACATCAGATACAAAAACTTTCTTAAGTGAACCAACAACTTGTGCAGAGGGATGTCTGATATTCTCATATTTTACTCACTTTAGCATGCATTCTACTTAGCATTTTGAGTTACATGCATGCATAATCATTGTCTTCCTTAGTGTTTTGGTCTAAATTAGAGTCTAGCTAGGTTGCATTAAGTCTTAGTGAGTCTTGCATGTTTTGGAGTCTTATTTTAGGTATTTGGAGACATCTTGGAGGTGATTGGAGACTTTGGAACTAGACCCGATCAGATTTGAAGCAAGAGGAAGTGGCCAAGGCAGAAACGCTGTTTCCAGGAGACTGTGCCGACCCATCCTGGGTCGGTACGGTGGGTCGGTATGAGGACAGAAGGTTACGCCGATCCACGATGAAATTCATGCCGATCCAGGACCGAGCGGTACACAAGCACGGATCGAACATCCTTCGTACGACGTCCCTTCCTTTGTCACTACACCGACCGGTCTTGAAGCGGCACTCCCCGATCGGTATGGAGACAGAAGCTGATACCGATCCAAAGGACCCTCAAGTACCGACCCAGGGTTAAACGGCACCAGAACATAGGAAAATTAGTACCGACCCATCTTGGGTCGGTACTAATCAGGCGGCACTAATCTCTCCCGGTTAAAAACCATACCGCGCACGATCCAGCACGTCCCACGTTCGACCAGACGTCATTTATGCCGGCTAACTCCGCATCCAGCTCGACCGACCTGCGCAAAAACGATTAGTGCCGACCCATTCTGGACCGGCACTACCACACGGCACTAAACCCCAGCGTTCGAGCTCATCACTTCTGTCGGCTGAAACTAATCCCGCATCGACCAGTCCCTCATTCCTATCGGCTAAAAACCTCCCCCAGCCAGCAACAGATTTCTGTACCGGATGGTTTGTGCCGACCCAGAACCGGTCGGTACAAACATGTATTTTCAGGACTTTGCCCAAACCAGACCGGGTCAATACCCGGTTTGTTCCGGGTTGACCCGGTTTGCACTATTCACTATAAATACCAGAAAAACCTAATTTTCAT